>JAXQQM020092747.1:0-104297 GCA_034641835.2 Pinus albicaulis
TTGTATAAGTAGGAGAATCTTAACCGGATTAGCATAAATAATTTCTGCATAAGAATTAAGATTCAGAAATTTCTACACTTGGGTCCCCTGGAGGCAGTGGGTTGAGATAGCAAACTCTGGAACCCTATAACAACTTGGGTAGAGGCCATCTTGAAGCAGAAGTTATGGAAGACCAGAATGAAGATCAATGGTTAATGCCCAGATGGCATAGTGGATTCTCGATTCCCTAGAAGGGGGTGAATCACTGAGTGAGCACCTGGGGGTGAGGTTGGGCACCTCTGGACTCCCTGTGTTGACCAAGTAAGAATTTTCCAGTTGGTGGGATTGAGGAAGTTAGTCCTCTGGAGTCCCGAAATCAGTGGGAGATTGGTTTGTTAGTCCTTGAAGCAAGCACTCCTCCCAGACTTTGGAATCTGGCTCAGGGGTGACGACTACAAGTATGTGTGGCTGCAACTGCCTACGATTGGGTGGAGAGTCCTTGTCCCAGACTCAGTTGCCCTGCATATTCCAAGATAAGTAAATGTGTATTCTATTTAATGTATGATGAATGATGCTATTGTGTTATGGATAATGGTTTGAACTTAGGGACTGCAACGTGGTGATGAGACTTGCATATGTGTTACATTCCATGTGGGATGTGTTAAATGATTTGTATCCATGTATGTGTATGAACTGAATATATGCATGAACATGCGAAAACACTGAAAGTGAAATATGTCTAACAACTGCTAACAACAACCACGAAATATTTGGCACATAAAAACATAATAATCGCCTGTTAACTAAGACTGTGTCACGATATAGCACCGAGCCATGAAAGCTTGGATTAACGCTTGAAGAATAGTGGGTTCTGAGACTCCTTTATTAATATAAGATTACATAAGAGACCTTTTGTATAGTAGAGTTTGTATTCGCTTGTGAGTCATCTGTGGTCACTTTACAAGTTGTTGTGTTGCTCGAAGAGCACAACCTTAACGTCGAAGGGAGTTTTTCCTTGGTATTAGTTGAGCCGTCAACTTTCCTTGGCTGTCCTTCAGCCTTGCATTTTCACCAGGTTGTATATTTGTTGTTGGCATCGTAGAGCGACGGTTGAAGCACTCGATGGCTGTGCATATCTGCATGGAGCTATTTGCAGGCCCGACACAAGGTTTGGCACCGTCAGCATGTGGTAGGAGAAGTTGGAACCTTCCCGGAGTCTATGCCAAGTCCATGGTAGGTAATCCACGCAGGAGCGCCTACGCCTCCCATGGTGGCATTCCCTTCCCATTGGATGGGAAAACTCGCGGGCCAGGAACTCACTGGAGAACCATCTACTCAAGTTCGAGAGGGATAATGTCGTAAATTTCCCTAGGCAACCAAGGGTATCGCAGTGGATCTGTAAAACACGGTTGGAGGTCTACTAGACTCTGAAGAAAGTATATAGTTGTCATGGTTAGTTCGGAGAATTTTGAACAACGATAAAGCTTGTAGCTGGGAGGGTTGTCAAGTTCTCCATCTAAGGCATCTCTCAAAGCAGAGTCGGAAGCCATCGATTGAGTCATGGCGAGAAAGAGTAGGAGAGTCTTGTTGTGGCTCAGAGGAAGGAGGTCCTAAACTTATAGAAAACCTATAGCCGTCATGGCTAGTTCGGAGAAATCTAAACAATGATAAAGCTTGTAGCTGGGAGGGTTGTCAAGTTCTCCATCTAAGGCATCTCTCAAAGCAGAGTCGGAAGCCATCGATTGAGTCATGGCGAGAAAGAGTAGGAGGGTCTTGTTGTGGCTCAGAGGAAGGAGGTCCTGAACTTATAAAAGAAGTGGGCCAACATTATCCATAGAATGATCAAAACCCTAGTCAAAGGGGATTTTTGATTGGTGGAGTGAGATTCCCTTCATGAGATCCGTCAAAACAATAGGGCAGAAGGCCGTAGAGTGGGAAGCAGGTAGATGATTTAAATTTAGAGCCGGGGACTTGGTGGTAGAAGAGCTTCGGGGTTTTGTCAAGAGACGATGACGAAATTTTTTCCGTTACCAGGACCGTTAGGTGAGGGAAGGCTACTGTAAAGGGGCCACCCCAGAAGCCTAGAAGGTCAGAACTCCAGGGAGTTGTGCAAATGATTATTTGTTAGGTTTCAGGTTTGAGGGTCCTATCACTAAATAGGGACCCAATACAAATCCAGACTACCAAAGGATTAATCCCTTTGCGTGGAGACATGGGTACGAAGTCTTGAGGACACGTGGCCAATGGTTGGGCATCTTGGGTGCCCCAACGAGTTACTTACAGACGACACTACGGGGCATGGTCAACGTTAAAGTGTCGTTACTCAGGCAATGGTCAGACCCCGAAGGTCGAAGATCTCGTAAGGATGGAATGTCCCTGAGAAAATCCCAGACTGTTAGTTGACGAAATGAGGGTTGACAGAACGAGGGTTGACGGAAGCCCTCTGTTCCTAAGGCCGTTACCCAGAAGCAATCGGATCAAGGTACTGAGGCAGTGGGGCCAAGTGGACCAACAATGTATGGCGTGAAGAGATGACGTGGTCGTTAGCGGGGAAGGCGACGGGCTACTAGTCAATAGGTTGGGGGGCTCAACTTGGAAAATTGAGACACCATGAAGGTCTTACAGATGTGACACATCAGCTGGGAAAATCGTTTCTGGGGGGAAGTCGAGCGTTGGGAGTCGGGGCATCTAGAGGTCCCAGAGCCACGCGCTACCTATATATATGTATACACGTATATAGATAAAGAAAAAAATATTGTAATATATAATGAAGGGAACACAAATACACATAAAAAACTTTTACCCCATTCCTCCAAGGTAAAAATGAAGGGATCGGGTACGTCCCAAAGTGGTATCGGAGCATTCGAGTTCAATACTTGGACTGGACGGGCTTCGTCCCGAGCACATGAGGAAATTTTGTTGCATGATATTGAATCAATTTGACTGCGCTTACTGATTGCTTACTAAAGTTATGCTAGGGTAAGTTAGCTAATGGTTAATGGCCCTATGGGATTAGGAATTGTGATTCTGGATATGTTTTGTCATTATTTATGTACCAATTGCATGATTGAATGACTGTTGCATATGATTTATAAATGGCTTGTAGGATAACAGGTTGTTTTGTTATCACAGGAACCCCACGATACTTTGAGAACGCAAACTCATGATCTTGATTTATGTTTAAAATGTCTAACAATGTGTGTGATTGATAACACGTCACGACCAACATAACATAGAAAAGATACAACGATGAGAACTGGAATAGTTGAATATAGTTCTGATTAGTCCCAGCATGGAAGTGATGGAGTCAGAACCAATGGTGAAGATAGATCAGTTGGGCAAGGGGGAGGAAATCAATCCTCGGATTGGATGGACACTCTAAGAAGCCTTCGAGATGAGGTGAGAAGCTTTAAGGTCGATAATGAGAGGCTAGTAAGACCCCAAGAGAGGTAGACTGAGATTAATCCAGTCATCCTGCAAAGTCTCTCGGACTAGCAAAGGCAAAGGCAAAGGCAATCCGAAATGAGTACTAGTCATAGGGACAGGAAAAGCCTTCGATAGTACCAATGGAGTAGATGGGAGCGGATCCCGAAAGAGGCCCAGGCAAGGCAGTGAGGACATTCTGCCAGGGGGAGAACTTTTGGGTACTCCAAGAGGAAGGGCTAGAACACAGGTGCCTTACTCAAGTACACCATCTAGTTCTCCAACTTGGAGTCATCATCACTCTTGCCACCACCATCACTCAGAGAGCAAGGAGAGGGAGCCTATAATTGAAGAATTAAAAAAGTCACAACCACCCACATTCGATTGGGATGTGAAGAAGGCAGAGGACGCAGAAGCATGGTTGCTAGGGATGAAGAAGTTCTTTAGAATACGCGACTACTCTGAGAATATGAAATCCAGAGTTGCCTATTATAGTTTAAAAGGAAAAGCCGATATTTGGTTTGAGGACCTGAAGAATACTAGAGCCATCACCGAGAAGGAGCTGGCATGGGAAGAGTTCTAGAAGCTTTTCAGGGAACAATACCTATCTGAACGCTACTATGACAATAAGGCAAAGGAATTTTATGAACTCAGAATGGGACAAATGACTAGTGATGAATATGTCACCAAGTTTTTGGGGCTATTGAGATACATCCCATATCTCAAGGATGAGAAGGTCAAAATTTAGAGGTTCATCAGTGGGTTACTTCTGGTATTCAGAGATAACATCGAATTGTTGGAACCCTAGATGCTGAATGATGCGATTAAGAAGCTAGAGCATTGCTATGAGCAACGAAGGCGTAGGCCTGAGATTAGAGTAACTGGGTAGCCAAAAGCATCGCCAGGGGAAATGTGAGTTGGTCTAGGAAGAACCTCGAAGGAAAAGAGAGGAAACACCCAGGTCAGACAGGATAGTCTCAGTAGAAGGCCAACAATGTTGTTAAGGGGAATGTACAACATGCGACATCACCACAACCCAATATCAAAGGCCGATAACCACTCAAGTGCTGTACCTGTGGTGGGAACCACAGGAGGAGGGATTGTCCTCGTCAGCAAGAGGTTGTACCCAAAATCTACAGTGCTCAGGAGGCGAGCATGTTGGACGAAGTAGCCCAGAGTATGACAAGGGTTTATGCAGCATTGGACAACCACCAAGCATATCACCAGGCATCCATCATTGAGATGGAAGGTAAGCTACATGAGCAATCTCTTTCTATTTTGATTGATCTAGGTTCTAATTATCGCTATGTCAGCCCAGAGCTTTTCGAAAAGTCCAAATTAGACAAGGAACCACACCGAGAATCATGGCTGGTTCAATTGGAAACAGAGACAAGGAGAATGTTCAACTAATGGGTGAAGTCATGTGCATTGGAACTCAGTGGCATGACCACAACAACTCACCTGAATTTGCTGCCATTGGGTGGGTATTGAATATTGCTAGGCATGGATTGTCTGTATGCGCACTGGACCAAGGTGGATTGCTATGAAAAAACAATAGAATGCTTGGATGAGCAAGGGACAAAGAGGGTATTGTAAGGTAAGAAAATTCCCATACTAGTAAGACTGATCACTGCCATGCAAGCCAAACACAGTTGCAGGAAGGCATGTACACTATTCGCAGTACAAGTTTCCAAAAATGAGGGAGCTAACAGAGCAATATGGAATGAGGAAGCTGAGTTGCTCTGAAGGTACCCTGTCTTGCGACAATATGCGAATGTCTTTCTAGTAGAGGTTCCTGGAATGCCTCCTCACAAAGAGCTAGATTTCTCTATAGAGTTGATACCTAGAGCAACACCAACATCTAAAGCCCCATATAGAATGAACACCCATGAGTTGGTTGAGCTGAAATTGCAGTTGAAAGAAATGCTGGACAAAGGGTACATAAGGCCAAGTGTGTCTCCTTGGGGAGAACTGGTATTGTTCGTGAAAAAGAAAGATGGAACCCTGAGACTATGCATTGATTATAGACAACTGAACAAGGTAACCATTGAGAACAGGTACCCATTACCAAGGATTGATGATCTCTTTGACTAGTTAAGGGAAGCAACAATCTTCTCCAAAATTGACTTGAGGTCATGCTACCATCGAGTGAGAATCAAGGAGGAAGACATTCATAAGGCTGCTCTCAGAACAAGATATGGGCACTATGAATGCGTAGTGGTACCCTTCGAGCTTACTAACGCTCTTGCCACATTCATGTGCCTGATGAACGGGGTGTTACAACTGTACTTAGACAAGTTTTTCATTGTATTTGTGGACGAAATATTGGTCTATTAAAAAATGGAAGGAGAGCACGAGAAACATCTAGCGACCGTGTTACAGTTGTTGAGAGAACATAAGCTTTATGCAAAGCTTGACAAGTGTGACTTCTTCCATACACAGATACACTACTTAGGTCACATCGTATCCAAAGAAGGCATATTGGTTGATTCAGATAAGGTCAAGGCCATAAAGGAGTGGCCAACTCCAAAGAATGTAGATGAGATCAAATCATTCATGGGATTGGCAGGATATTATAGGAGATCTATTTGGAATTTCTCCAAAATAGGGAATCCCATTACAACCTTACAGAGAAAAGGGAAGAGATTTGAGTGGACCACACAATGTGCAGATAACTTTGAGCAGTTAAAGCAATTTCTCATCAATGCACCAGTACTAAGAATTGCGGTTCCTGACAAGGATTTCGTAGTATGTACTGATGCTTGCAAGGAGGGACTCAGTGGAGTCTTAATGCAGTAGGGACAAGTTGTGTGCTATCAGTCTAGAAAATTGAGTGAACATGAGAATTATTACGCATGACCTAGAATTGGCTACTATTACTCATGATTTGAAAATGTGGAGGCACTATCTCCTTGGTCGGAAGTTCACGCTCATGATATATCATAGTGGGCTCAAATACTTGTTTGAACAACCAAAGTTGAATGCTAGGCAAGCCAGATGGCTGGCCATGCTCAACGAATTTGACTTGGAGATTAAGTATATAAAGGGCAAGGAAAACAATGTTGCTGATGCTTTGAGGCAGAGGATCCAAGTGAATCATTTGGCAAGTGTAAGCTCATATGTGACAAATCTGGATGAAAAGATAAAAAAACGTTGGACAACAAGATGAAACATACCAGCGAGTAAAGGAGAGGCTGCAACTTGGCAGTGAGGATGGAGAATACCACCTCACTGAGGACGACTTAGTCTGATTTAAAGGCAAAATCTATGTGCCTAACAGTGATGAAATAAAAGGTCTAATAATGAGAGAATTCCACACTAAGCCCTACTCAAGACACCTAGGATATCAAAATACCCTTGCAACCATCCGAATATGCTACAACTGACCAAACTTGAAGAAATAAGTAGCAGACCTCGTGGAAAAATGCATGGAATGCCAACAAGTGAAGGCTGAATGCAGACATTCGACAAGATTAGTACAACCTATCCCTATTCCAAAATGGGAGACAATTTCTATGGATTTCATCACAGGACTACCCAAAACAGTGAAGCAACACGGCATAATCATGGTAGTGGTGGACAAGCTTAGCAAGGTAGCTCATTTCGTGGCGGTCAAATCCACCGATTGTGCTAGTGAAATAGCACAAATTTTCATAAGAGAGACCGTGAAGCTGCATGGCATCCCCAAAAATATCGTGTTCGACAAAGATGCTAAATTTACTTCCAGGTCTTGGAAGGAACTGTTCACAGGCTTGGGGACAAAATTAGCTTTCAATACCGCTTAGCACCCATAGAAAGACGAGCAAACAGAGAGGACCAACCAGAGCCTTGAGGACATGTTTAGGATGTATGTGATGCATCAGCCCAGGAAATGGGAAGAGTATCTTCCACTTGTGGAATTTGCGTACAACAATGGACACCAAGAATCTGTAAGGATGAGCCCCTTTGAAGCATTGTATGGAAGAAAATGCAATGATCCTATTAGCTGGAGTGATCTAGTTAACATATTTCATGTAGGACCTGATGTGCTTAAGGATATGGAACAACAAGTTTAGATCATAAAGCAAAATTTGAAGGTAGCACAGGAAAGACAAAATAATTATGTAGATAAGCATAGGATCCACATGGAGTTCCAAGTCGGGGAACATGTTTATCTGAGGGTTAAGCCCAAAAGGAGTTCCCTAAGGACAGGGACATGTGCCAAGATAGCACCACGATACTGTGGGCCATTTGAAATACTTGAAAGGATAGGACCAGTTGCGTATAAACTGGCCTTACCTCTCTCAGTTAGAGTTCACAATGTTTTTCATGTTTCTTTATGTAAAAAGTACATACATGATTCTAATCATGTGATTGATTGGTCTGTGCTATATTTGGAACTAGACATAGAGTTCCAACCAGAGCCAATGTGCCTTTTGGAGCGGAGGAGGTTCATGCTCCGGAATTGAGCTATAGAGCAAGTCAAGGTGTAATGGAAGCACTTTGGGCTAGAGGAGGCCACGTGGGAAATGACTGATGCCATGAAAGTTAGTTATCCTTTCTTGTTTGATGGTTAAAACAAGGATGTATAATTGTAAATACTGTATAGTTGTGTGTATAAAGCTCCACAAAACAATATGTGTTGCATCTTGATTCTATGATTGTACATGGAAAGTTGAACATCGAGGACGATGTTCCCTCAAGGGGGAGGGTACTGTGATAGCCCCACCCATTATTCTCATGCAAATTGCATCGTAAACGCATTGTGAATATTGTATGACGAATTTAAATCAAAATGGGGACTGAGTTAGGGGACATGGATTCCAGAGCTGGGAAGGGAGTATAGCTTGTTTAGGATGTCATGGTTTCTTGTGCAAGGGTGAAACCTAAAATGCAGGACAACCATTAAAGATTGGTTGGTGCAGGAATTGAAGAAAAGAGCTCTTGAAATTAAACGAGCGAAAAGAAAGAAATATGCATGCCCATGCCGCTTGGGAAGCAATCACAAGAAAGAAAGGATAGGAATTTATGAAAAAACGACATGCTACAAGCTAGGAAGGACACAACAGTAAAGGAAAATCGAGGAAGAAGCTAAGAAAAAATGCTGAGTGCAGAGGAGAGAAAGAAAGGAGGAGACAAAAAGAAGAGAGATCGGGATTGAGGCAAAACTTGAGGATAAGAAGAGACAAAGCGGAGGGGAAAAAGAGGAAGAGTGAAAGACAAGCTCTCCGTAGGCAACGCCGAAGAGAAGAGAAGAGAAGGGGATTGACTCTTGATCCCTGGACGCTGTGGGTTGAGTTGCTTGCTAGTCTATAGAGCCTTGTAACAACTTGGGGTCCTTGGAGGTTGTGGGTTGAGATAGAATCCCTGGAGCCCTATAACAGCTTGGGTCTTTGGAGGCTGTGGGTTGAGACAAAGGTCTGTAGAGCCCTGTAACAACTTTGGTCCTTGGAGGTTGTGGGCTGGGATAAAATATCTGGAGCCTTGTGACAACTTGGGTCCCTTGGAGGTTGTGGGTTGAGATAACAAACTCTGGAGAACTGTAATAGCTTGGGTAGAGGCCATCTTGAAGCAAAAGCTGAGGAAGACTAGAATGAAGGCCAATGGTTAATGCTCGGATGGCACAATGGATTTTGGACTCCCTAGAAGGGGGTGAATCACTATGTGAGCACCTGGGGGTGAGGCTGGGCACCTTTGGATTCCCTGTGTCAACCAAGTAAGAAGCTTCTAGTTGGTGGTATTGAGGAAGGAAGACCTATGGAGTCCCGAAATTAGTGGTAGATTGGTGTGTTAGTCCCTAAAGCAAGCACTCCCCCTAAACTTTGGCATCCGGCTCGGGGGTGATGGCAGCGAGTGTGACTACAACTGTCTATGGTTGGGTGGAGAGTCATCGTCCCAGACTTAGTTTCCATGCATATTCCAAGATAAGTAACAATGTATTCTGTTTAATGTATGATGAATGATGTTACTGTGTTATGGATAATGGTTTGAACTTAGGGATGAGACTTGCATATGTGTCACATTCCTTGTGGGATGTATTAAGCGATTTGTATCCATGTATGTGTATGAACTGAATATACGCATGAACATGCGAGAAAGCCAAAAGTGAAATATGTCTAGCAACTGCTAACATTAAGCATGAAATATTTGGCACATAAAAACATAATAATCACATGTTATCTAAGACCGGGTTATAATATAGCAATGAGCCATGAAAGGTTGGATTAATGCTTGAAATAGTGGGTTATGAGACCCTTTTATTAATATGAGATTACATAAGAGACCTTCTGCATGACAGGGTCTGTATTCGCTTGTGAGTCATCTGTGGTCATGTTACAAGTTGCTGTGTTGCTTGAAGAGCACAGCCTTAACGTCGAAGGGAGTTTTTCCCTAGTATCAGTTGAGCCACCAACTTTCCCTGAGTGTCCTTCAACCTTGCATTTTCGACAGGCTGTATATTTGTTGTTTGCGTCATAGAGCGACGACCGAGGCACCTGATGGCTCTGCGTATCAGCATGGAGTTGTTTGCAGGCCCGACACAAGGTCTGGCTCCATCGGCGTGTGGCAGGTGTGGTTGGAACCTTCCCGGAGTCTACACCAAGTCCGTGGTAGTTAATCCACGCAGGAGCGCGTACGCCTCCCTATGAAAATTTGTGAATCTAAAATAGAAACCCTACTGCAGCAAATCTGATTTACTTCTCCTACTTGTTTTCTTTTAATTAGCAAGTTATTTTCTGAATAATTCAAGAAAAAATCAAAGTAAATACACTGCAACCTACACAATTATACAGATCAAGTGCTGAAAAAATAAGTAAAGCACACAGACAAAGGACACAAATTTTTCAGACAAATGTTCCAGGAAAAACCCAATGTGGGAAAACCGGTGCAACAGTTTTGAGGGTTTAGATTATGAAGCTAATTTCTGAATACAATCTAGGGTGCCAAATCTGGCTCACCCAACAGAGAAAGTCCTCGGCAGAAGTACCTCTATCTGGAGATAGATATTTTGGCGGATCTAGCGGCAGAATGAAGAAACCCCCAGGTGCCTACGCAATCCCCAATGCTGCACAGTGATCGCTGCAGCTAGCTTTGTGTCGGGATTGTGTCACCTCTCCTAGTGGCTGCGTCACCCTCTCTATGAGCCTTCTCAGCTTAGAAATTGATTTGCTAGATAGCTACCTGATCTGCCCCACAAAAACCCTAGCGCTGCTCCTCGAGTGACTGCGTCACCCTCTCTGGCTCTGCGTCACTCCTGTGTGAGCCCTATTGGCTCTGCGTCAACCCCTCTAAGCTGTGCTGTCCCTCTAGGTGCTGATCTGCCTCTCTGCTATTGTATTCTCGGCCTTGGATGAAAATCCCACTGTCGAACTGCCCCTCACTGAACTGATCACTTAGATCCGATCTTCGTCCGAGCACTGCTTCGTCAGAAGAATTTGAGCTTTTAGATCCACTGTGTGTGTTCTCCAACTGACCCCAAGCATTCCTTTAAAAATTTTCCTGTTGATGAATCAACAACCGTGATCTAAGCTCTAATCGACGGCTAAGATTGGAAGAGACTTGATCCTCGTTACTTAGAACATTCTCACCCATATGTTTAAATTAATTCACTTTAATTATTTAATTTCCAAAAGTTAGACTTAGGATCTCCATTAAAATAATTAATTATTTGAATAACTTAAGCTCCAGGTGGAATTTCTCCAAACGATTTATGGGTCTTTGAGATCTCATGTGTTCTAGCCCCTCCACAAAGTTTTGGAGCTAGAGCACATCCGATGCTACCCAAAATTCAACACTCCCTCTTAGCAAGGAATGTGCTCTAGCAACACTTCTCACCAGAAGCATTACTTTGATCCACAACATCGGTTCTCTGCACTGCTGATGCTCAGCTGTTGCCCCTCATCCATTGCGTTGCTACTATCTGTACTGCTACCCATGTCACTGCCACTGACACTGCCTCATCTGTACTGCAGCGCCCTCTCAAAATGTTGCATCATGCTGTCCATAACATTGCCAGTGCTAACTGCTGCACTGCAACTCAGTTGTTGAGAAGTAAGCAACTGAAAAAAACAACCCAAAAATCCTGACATATAAGTCAGTCTGGGTGCACCTCGATACTGAAGCACCCTCTACTGCTAATTTGCGTTGACCCTTTGGTGCTCCACGCTGCTGCTGCTCTGCACTGCGTAAGCACTATCGCTGCACTGTTGAAATCCATCAACCTCTGCGTTGTTGCTACGCTGTTTCTGCCTTTGCTCTGCACTGCTCCAGTCTTCAGCGTTCTAGCTCTGCCAATGTTGCTCCATCATCCGCACACCAACTGACTCCAGTCATCCTGCTACTGTCATTAAGGGCTCCCGTAGCTCGTATGCGATCCAAGAGTTTGGGCACCTCAAGGATCCTACCCCTCACTGCAGTTCGAAAGAACTACAGATCATTGTTGCCCCACCTCTTCTCCCGAGGTACATGAGCACTCATGGCCACATCGTCATCATCTCCACTATCGTCCTTAGCTGTGGCAGCATTTGAATCAGAATCTTCTTTACCCTTCTTTTTCATAGGGCACGTTGTGGTAAAATGTCCTAATTCACCACACCTGAAGCATCTGACCTTTGAAAGGTCTTTCTTCTTCTTCCTCTGTTGCCCATGCTGCCCCTTAGATGTGAGAGCCGCATCTTCCTCCTCCTTCTTGATCTTGATCCCTCCGTTGCTCATGCCTGCCTTGGTCATCCTCCTGATCTCTTCTTGTTGAAGAGTTGCTCATATGTTTTCCCAACTTGGAAGCGTCGCTCTGCTCAAGATGCCTAGGACAAAGTTCTCCCACTCATCGGAAACTGCATTCAGAGCAGTCCTCACCATAAGACCTTCATCAGGTGCGGCCCCCACGACAACCAGCTAGCTGATCACATATCGCCTTCAATCTAATGAGTAAGGGGTCAATCTCTTCTCCCTTCAACATCTTGAATAATCAAAGCTGATTCTCAAGAAGCATCCTCCTTTGAACAAAAGTCCCCTAATATAATGTGGTCAAAGAAGTCCACATCTCATGTGTTGTGTTCTTCTCAACAATGTGTGGGACCACATGATCCTTGACTCTGTCCATGATCAAGCGCTTAGCTTTCGCTTGAGCTTCCTCATACTTCTTGAGCGGATCAATGTCAGGAACAACAACTGCGCTATTGGCGAGATGCTTGATACGATGCTCATCTAGTACTGACAGGATTCTGGCCTTCCAGATGACAAAGTTGGATGCTCCATCCAACCTGTCCTGATCTCTCAGTCCATGTGTGGCCATCTCTGCTCAATAAAATATGTTGAACTGGTTCTCTTCTCCCTCTTCTGTTTCTGCCCCAGCAAAACTCAGATTTGGGTTTTTGGCGCTAGAAACCCTCTAAGGAACCACACTTCCTTTGAAAAATGATTTCCCTCCTGGAAATCCTCTGCCAACTGATGTCGAATCAGGCTTCTTCGATCACTCTTTGCTGCTGATCAACACTGGATCTAGACTTCTTGGCGAGAAGTCTTCTGAGGAACTGGTTCCCTCTACTTTGTCACAGTCCCACTAGGCACTGTTCTGCACCGACAGAAACAATGCCCCACCAGCAACTCCTGAAGAAAAAACGAATTGCTCTTCCAGCCATGATAGCTGGAAAGACGAAGGCTCAACCCTCTGCGCTGGTCCAACAAACACTGCGTTGCCTCTGCTGCAGCTACAACATCACCCCAGCTGGCTAACGCAGCTTTTCATGAGCCCCTCTGGTGACTGCGTCACCCTTCCTTGCCTCTTCTTGGATCTACGATGTCACTCGGGACAACTGCCTTCCTTCAAAAAAAATTTCTCTTCGTCTCTTCGCTGATGGCTTCAACTCTACCTGATCTGCAATAGCTCTGATACCATGTGAAAATTTCTGAATCTAAACAGAAACCCTACTACAGTAAATCTGATTTACTTCTCCTACTTGTTTTCTTTTAATTAACAAGTTATTTTCTGAATAATTCAGGAAAACATCAAAGTAAATACACCGCAACCTACACAATTATACAGATCAAGTGCTGAAAAAATAAGTAAAGCACATAGGCAAAGGACACAGATTTTTCAGACAAATGTCCCCAAAAAAACATAACGCGGGAAAAGCGGTGCAACAGTTCTGAGGGTTTATATTATTAAGCAGATTTCTGAATACAATCTAGGGTGCCAAATCCAGCTCACCCAATAGAGAAAATCCTCGGCAGAAGTACCTATCTAGAGACAGATAGTTTGCCGGATCCAACGACAGAATGAAGAAACCCCACAGGTGCCTATGCACACCCCAGTGTTGTGCAACGATGGCCACAGCTAGCTCTGCGCTTGGACTGCATCACCTCTCCTAGTGGTTGCGTCACCCTCTCTGTGAGCCTTCCAGACTTAGAAATCGATCTGCTGGATAGTTGCCCAATCTGCCCCACAGAAACGCCAGCGTTGCTCCTCGAGTGACTGTGTCACCCTCTCTGGCTCTGCGTCACTCCTGTTTGAGCCCTGCTGGCTCTGTGTCACCCCCTCTAAGCTACGCTGTCCTCCAAGTGCTGATCTGCCTCTCTGCTATTGTGTTCTCGGCCTTGGATGAAAATCCCACTACCAAACTGCCCCTCACTGCACTGAATCACTTAGATATGATCTTCATCCGAGCACTGCTCCGTCAGAAGAATTCGATCTCTTAGATCCACTGTGTGTGTTCTCCAATTGACCCCTAACCTTCCTTTAATACTTTTCCTGTTGATGAATCAATGACCGTGATCTAATCTCTAATCAATGACTAAGATTAGAAAATACTTGATCCTCGTTACTTAGAACATTCTCATCCACATGTTTAAATTAATTCACTTTAATTATTTAATTTCCCTATGTTAGACTTAGGGTCCTCATTAAAATAATTAATTATTTGAATAACTTAAGCTTCGAGTGGAATTTATCCAAACAATTTCTGGGTCTTGGATATCTCATGTGTTCTAGCCCCTCCACAAAGTTTCAGAGCTAGAGCACATCCGATGCTACCCAAAAATCAACACTCCCATGGTGGTATTCCCTCCCCATGGGATGGGAAGACTCATGGGCTAGGAACTCCCTGGAGAACCAATTACTTAAGCTCGAGAGGTATAACGTCGTAAATCGCCCTAGGCAACCAAGAGTATCCTAGTGGACCCGTAAAACGCAGCTAGAGGTCTACCAGACTCCCAAGGAAAAGCTATGGCCGTCATGGCTAGTTCGAAGAAGTCTGAACAATTGTAGAGCTTTTAGTCGCGAGGGCTGTCAAGTTCTCCATCTAAGGCATCTCTCAAAGTAGAGACGGAAGCCATTGATTGAGTCATGGCGGGAAAGAGTAGGAAGGTCTTGTTGTGGCTCAAAGGAAGGAGGCATTGAACTTATAGAAGAAGCGGGCTGACGTTATCCACAATATGGTCAAAGCCCTAGTCAAAGGGGATTTCTGATTGGTGGAGCGAGATTCCCTCCACGAGATCGGTTAGAATGATAGGGCAGAAGGCCGTAGAGTGGGAAGTAGGAAGGTGATTTAAATTAAGAGTCAGCGACTTAGTGACATAAGAGCGCTAGGTTTCTGTTAAGAGACTATGACGAAAATTTTTTCGTTACCAGGGCCGTTAGGTGAGGGAAGGCTGTTGTAAAGGGGCCATCCCAGAAGCCCGAAAGTTTGGAATCCTGGGGAGTTCCATGAAGGATTCTTTGTTAGGTTCCGGGTTCGAGGGTCCGATCACTAAATAGGTACCTAATACGAATCTAGACTAACAAAGGATTTATCCCTTTGTGTGGAGACAACATGGGCATGAAGTCTTGAGGAAACGTGGCCAATAGTTGGGCATCTGGGGTGCCCCGGTGAGCCAATTACGGACGACTCGTGGAAGCTTCTAAGGATGGCACGGGGCACGACCGACGTTAGAGTGACGTCACTTGGGCAATGGGTAGACCCAGAGGTTGAAAATCCTGTAAGGATGGAATATCTTGGGGAAAATACCAGATTGTCAGTTGACGAAATGATGTTTGACAAAAGCCCTCTATTCCTAAGGCCGTTACCTGAAAGAAATCAGATGGAGGTACCAGGGCGGTGGGGCCAAGTGGACCCAAAACGGATGGCGTGGTCATTAGCATGGAAGGTGGTGGACCGCCAACTGATAGGTCGGGTTCTGGGGTGGGGCTCAACCCGAAAACTTGAGACACTATGAGGATCCTGGAGATGTGACATGTCAGCTGGGCAGATCGTTTCCGGTCGGAAGTGGAGCATTGGGAGTCAAGGCGTGTAGAGGTCTCGAAGCCGCGCGCAACCTATATACATATGTATATAAGTATATATATAAAGAAAAATAAAATTGCAATATATAATCAAGGGAATGGAAGTATGCATAAAAATATTTTACCCCATTCCTCCAAGGTAAAAATGAAGGGGTCGGGTACGTCACATTATGGATGTCATTTCTATCTTCACTGTTGTACAAATATGGATGTTTTCATATATTATGCAACTAATTTGGCATTCTGCATATATTTTTATAAATATAAATGCATATATATATATATATATATATATATATATATATATATATATATATATATATATATATATGCTTGTTGGATGCCCTGCTCCCCTGGATTTTTGGAAAATGGTGCTCTCGTTCCTGATAATACTCTTGCTCGGCTTCGCACTCTGGGAACATTGTCTTAATGTATTTAGATGGAAACATAGCTTTCTTCAAATAATGGATTTTATTTGGACCTACTTTTAGTGTATTTTGAAAAAGAAACTATTCATAACTAATCCATTCGAAGGATCCCTTTTCATGATGGACGAGGTCCCTTTTCATCCATGAACTGTGTTCCAAGCTTGACCAGTGTTTATCACTTTGAAGCTGTTTTCCTTGTTACTGATTCATGGAAAGCAATTCTCTATAATTCCATGCAAACTTGACTACCCATATGGTCTGTCTGGTTTTACTTCTCTCTGCTATTGAAGGTTAGATTTAGGTTGCTGCACAAGAGCTAATGTTTGTTCTTTGGGCATCAACAAAATTATCAACCCTTACTCTATGTCACGATAGAATGTTTCTAGGTATTTCATAGGGAACGAATTTTGTGAATTTGTTGAACTCAATCTCATTTTTTATATTTCCGGATTTACTTGCATTAAGTTAGGATATTCGATTCCTTATATTTCTGACTTTACTTGCGTTAAGTTAGGATATTTGATTCTTAAACCTCAGTTCTTCATTCGTTTTTTCAATCTGCCCTTTTTTCCTCTGCTAAAAGTAATGATACCATTCCTTCTAATGATTGAGAGGACATTTGACTTAATGTGAATACAATGTTGCTATACTTGGGAGATAGGCTATTTAATAGAATTGCTTTAGCATCATTTGTATCTACCTTGGCACCAATTTCAATTAATTGCTTAAAGAGAGACATTAACTCATTTATATGATTAAAGATATGTGTCTCCTCATGCATTTTGAGACTAAAGAGCTGCATTTTTAAAGAGAACTTTGCGTTCATAGCCTTTTCCCCAAATAGCGTAATTAATTGCTCCCAAATTTCATTAATTGATTTGCTAAATCAATCAAGTGCATCTGAGTGTCTGAAAGACCCAATCCAATTATAGCCTCAGCCTTATCTTCTTTCTTTTCCCATTCAACTGAGAGTTTAGGATCAGTAGGGGATTTTTCAATTCATTTAACTATATTCCACAAACCCCTATTCATAAGGTGCATTTGAACTTTAACTTTCCATGTATGAAAGTTGATTCCATTAAATTTCTCTAAAGGTAGAGAATCCATGTTACACCTTTTGGATTTGAGATCGGTTCTTCTCCCACGCTACTGTTGGCAACTTGACGCACTGTGTGCCAAATATTAGGAGATTAAACTGAGAAAAATCGATTTCAGAGAGGAAAAAATGGAAGCAGGTCTTCTTCAGAAAATTTACTCACACTAGTAGCGGCTCCTTAATTTTAAATACGACCTGTCCATCTCTGCATATTCACGGTGGATCTTAGACATGCTTGGATGCGTGCAGTCACCGCATAACCAATTAATCCACGACAAATTATTTTCCTTTGCCACAGCTGCGGCACCGGCGAATTAACACTATGGCATGCAATGGTGGATCTCCTCAACCAGTTCCACAACCAGCTCCTCCCCCAGCAACAATAATTTACCCAAAGTTTTTCAAAGGACAACAATGGAAGTTGTCTCATACACCCTCACCATCGGCTAGCAACAACAGCCACCCACAGATCTAATTGCAGATCCTGATTAAAGCAACACTGGCTGTGAAGATTCCAACGGCGGGTATATGATGTCGTTTCTCGAACCTGATCCGTACCACACAATGACTTAAACAGCTCACAAAACAAGATTGCAGGAGCTTTAACAATCCAGATCTTGCCTCTCGCCATCTCAGCCTTATGGCCTGATACCATGTTAGCAAAAATAGAGAGAGCAGAGAGAGCAAATAAACATAATACAACAAATCACACATTTTTTGAAATCTTTATTGATCACAACAGCTTCACATATATAGGACATAAATCTCTGATTTCCACATCTAGATCATGACTACAACTCATGCATAGGAAACAACAACTTAGATTAACGCTTAGGAGCTCTCAACGACAACACAGGGAAACATTACTACAAATACTACTGGTTCTGAATGCTGTTTTGCATTTTACTTTGAAGGATTTTAGTGAGTATGTTGATGTGTATAAGGCAAGTGGCCTGTGTCAGTAGGTTATGTGAAGGCGAATAAATAAATAATCTCCTTAATTTGTGCATTAAATGTGAATGTTGGAAGGATGCATGCAAAGTAAGTTTGATAAAATATCTGAGTGAAAATCTGTTATATGGACAATGGGTAGCAGAGCCAGGGCAGAAAGGACCAGAAACCTATGGTCAATTTCGAAGGAGAGGTTTGTGATATATCTTCTATCATTGAACTATATCGTTGTATATGCGATGAACTAGGCAACTTATTTATGTGTTTTCAACCAAGACTGCACGTCTTGGTTGAATAGTTGTTTGGCACTTATTTTTATACAAGTCTTGTAAAGTATTTAGGTTATTTCAGCTGCAGCATCAGTCTTTTTGTCTATCCAAGTTCTTTTTGTGTATCCAAGTTGTTGTACTCTTAATGAATCAATGTCATCCTTCTTCTTCTAATCCACTTGTAGGGAGCTGTGTTTCCTAGGTGTATCTTCTCATCTTCTTGTTCTTGCTTTTCTTAACTTCTTTCTTTCATTCTTAACTTTTTGTTTCAATGCAAGTGCAAGCGTGTGGACATGTTGTTCTTTAATGAGTGTACTGCACAGGGGTGGCATCTTGCATTTGACATGTTTGGACTGTGATTCAACTGTGGTTCAAAGTAGAAAATGTACATAGTAGCTATACATACATAATAGATATATACACAACTATAGTGATCCATTTTTAAATTTCACAGCGGATTTTTAAGAAATTCCTATGTATTCTTGCAGGTTAGCACATTGTCATTTAAAAATTCTATTATAATTAGACTTCGCTTGTAGTTTCCTTTGGCTTTCGGCATTGTGTCAATCAATAGTAAATTTTTGTTTTCTTAATTGACTTTTTGGGGTTAGTATATCCAGGTACAAGAAAGTTCGGGCTTAAATATTTTCTGTTTGACAAAGTAAATCCATCTGTTATGCTTCTTGACGTTTATGCGTCCTAAATGTAAGGAAATCTTTTGAACGTCCGCTCACTAGTTGCCACCGTTTGTTTCATACTTCCTGTGCTTATAAAGTTGCTTGGATGATCCCTATGATTAAAACTAAATTCTTCCATGTCATCTGAAGGATCTACAAACTGCTTCTTTTTCATCTCCATATAATTGTTTCAATGTAGCATCAAAAGAGAAATGCTTAGGATTTACAAAATGTCTGTTTTTTATCTCCATGTAATTGTCTTAATTTTAGCATATGCAATTTGACAAAATGTTAATCCAGAATTACTTTTTCTTTAATTTCTAGATTGATTTATTTATTTGTCTTCTTAAATATTAAGGATAACATATTGAGCTTATGTGTCAAATTAATGTCTCTCTTTAGACTCCAAGTCCTATATTATGAGTAGATTGTGTATAAGTGTTTCTGTGGGTGTTGTTATCAGAGCCTACTTGGGCTAACTCCCTGGGAGGGCCCAGGGGCTTAGGGAGAGTAGAGTATATTTTTTGTTGTGCATGTTTTGTCTACCCATTCTTTTAACAATTCTTTTAACAAGCAATCGCATTTTAGGACGAGAGAGCATTCGTATCATTGCAGAACTTTGGTTGAAGACATACACTGAACGTGTTAAAGCTATTGATAAAGAGGAAGCATGGATCGATGCATAAAATGCCTTAGAGTTGATTAGTGCTACAACTTGTGCAACAAAGGATGCCTGGGAGTGAATGTGTGTTGAATGCTTGGTATCGTCATGTTGGTGAAGGAAGGTGGGGACTCCCACAAAAGAACATTGTGTATTACAGTTTTCGGTGAAGGAAGGTGGGGACTCTCACAAAAGAATGCTTGGTATTATCATGTTGACGAAGGAAGGTGGGGGGTCCTAGAAAAGAATGTTGTGTATCACAATTTTTGGTGAAGGAAGGTGGGGACTCCCTCAAAAGAACGTTTTATATTGCAGTTTTGGTGAAAGAAGGTGGGGACTTCCACAAAAGAACGTTGCATATCATCGTTTTGGTGAAGGAAGGTGGGAACTCCCACGATAGGTTAAGTAATATTCTACAAAGATGTGAAGAGTGTCGATGGCAGTTTAAAGGTAGCAGGAAAGGTAATATGGTCCATGTTGATGTGATAGCTTGATAGGTAATGGCCAACCTATTGGGAGCTATGAGTATATGTGGACAAGATGGTGATAATTATTTTATGTCTTTAGAATCTTGGATGTATTGAGCCTCGCTAACTCAATATAGAGATACGTATTTTGTTAGAATTGGCTACTCTAACAAATGATAGGTGAAGTAAAGAGATCCAAGACAATTATTGATCAAAATGCCAAAGATGGAGACTAAGATGCCCAATATGTGAGTGACTGCGAAGGATGACCATGTGTATCATTTATCTTTCATTGAGATTGGATGGTGGACAAATGTACGTAAAGGTATGATGAATAAAAATAGCAAATTCATTATCATATTGTAGTATGTGTCACACACATGTTTATAAGCAAGTCTACAGAGTGATGTTTGAGTTGACGGATTACATGAATGGAGATTGTAATTGTACCTAATTCATACCCCAATAACCACTTTGTACTGTAGGTTTGTGGTTACCCAGGAACCACTTGAGGGAGGGTCAACTGAGAAGCCCCTAAGCATGGTTGATGGTCAACTGAGAAAACCCTAGGTATGGTTGCAAAACTCAAGATTATGATGATGATGGAGGGGTAGGTGCATGCATAAAGACATGTTTGTTGAATGAACTATATACATGAAGGGACATCATAGTAGATCGACAATTGCAGCGATTGGGTACCCATGCATTTGGTGGATGGTTGTTTCTTTATATGAACGTCAACATTATGATCTGATTTGTTAGCACCAAGTTGTGCTAGATGTAGACTTTGTTTTGATTGAGGTTGAGACAAGTAGTCATTAATGGGGTGTTAGAGCATGTTATTCTTACCAATGTGTGTTCTCGAAGCCTTCCCTATTATCTAGGAGGTTGTTTAGGCCTAGTTGGCTTGGTTGAGAGATTCTCCAACTAGTAGTTCTATATTGGTGTGTGGTTGAGATATTCCTCGACCAAATAATTATGTGTCCAAGTTAATTTTATTTGTCTATAGTTAGAGAACACTTCCTATATTTACATGTAACATCATTTGATCAATGAGAAATGGATTGTTTAAGCTTGTTTACTAATTCAAGTGTTAATGAATAATTAAAGGGATATATAATTGAATATTTGTTTCCCCATTTCAAGCTTCTTTGTTTTTCATGTTAGTAAGTTATATTTAATAGAACTTTGAAATTGAGAATTGAGTATTGTAGTTTTATTCTGCTTCTCTTAAATTAACCAATCACAAATTTCTAACAACCGTTTTTAAAAAATGCAATTTTCCTAACTACTTTTGCTTCATAAAATATAATTATTGTGGATTTTAGTTATTTTGTTTTTATAGCTCATTTAATAAATATATTATGGTTATATATCATAAATGTGTTGAACCCTTCAACTTATAAGACCGCTTAATGCATTCATGGTCTTTTAAAACTTTATTTCACTTATTTACACCTTCATTTCATGATCAACTTAATGTATAATGGAACAAAAATATTAATAAGTGAGCAACAAGTATTAAGCAAATTAAATACAGAATATCAACACATAATCATCATGCACATAGACAACAAATATAAGTGGAAACCCATAAGGGAGAAAACCATATCTTATAATTGTTGTGATGCAAAGGCAAGCTCCAACTCCCTCTCACCACTGATTTTCTATAGGCTCCAACCTACACGAGGCTACTACCTCAATTATGCAAGCTACAACTTGCAAGGAAGCTCCAACTCCCATCTATTTTCTACAGGCTACAACCCACAGGAGGCTCCTACTTCAGCCAGCTACAACTGGACATCTATCAAGCTACGACTTGAAATGGAAGCACCAACTACCATGTATTTTTTGTAGGCTACAACTCACATGAGGCTCCTACCTCAACCAGCTACAACTGGACATCTATCAAGCTACAACTTGATATGAAAGCACCAACTTCCTCACAGTACAATAAACTCATATGCTGATTTACCTAGATATCAGCTCTGTTTTCCTCCTCCTTCACCACTATCCTTCCAACCTTCAAATATGCTTTATATCATCTTCAGCTCTGTTTTTCTCCTTCACTGTTATCCTTCGAGCCTTCAAATCTGCTTTATATCATCTTTGGATCTTCACAGCTTCTCTATCTGCTCTATCTTATTCTTCCACTCTCTAACCACATTATGCATATTACAATAACATCATTTATAGTGATCACTTCATAGCTTCTTGCATTCCATATGGGAATATGAAATGAACAGGTATGACTCTTTGCCTTCCACCTTCTCATTTTCTCACTCAACACATTTAGGATGTTACAACACTATGTACTCATTTCAGTATTACATTGGATTTTTGCTTTGCCTACAGAGACTTTCCCTTGCATCACAAACAATATAAAAATAAATAGTACATTTACAGTTACAATCAATTATTTACTTAGCCCTTTCAGTTTCTTAGCTTTGCTGAGCGCTTGTCTTCTTCTGCTTGCTGTGTTTTTGTCTTTTATGTTTCTGCAGTTATATTCCAACTTTGCTGCATAACTGCCCTTTTCTTTTGTTTCCCGAGTCTTTTCCTTCCGCGTTCAACCTTTTTCGTTTGCTTTACTGCCGCAACACTGTTCAGCACAAGTTCCTGATCCTTTGTTATGCGTTCATGTCATTCTTTTGTGACCTGTGTGATATGGCCCACATAAAACTTTTTATAATGCAACGGAGTCTAATTTCGGCGTTTGTTCCACATACATACGTTTATCGATCAAAACAACATATTAACATACATACTTAGCAATCAACAAAAAATACTTTATAGTATGGCACATATAGCATACATGGAACAAGGGCTATTGGGTCCCACAATACTTTGAACCAATCACAATTCATCGCAAACCTTTACTCGCTGGTTTCCCACTTTACAATTAGCGATATACCATAAAACCATGTGATCTATGATCTGTTCTCATGCGCGGTGCTGCCATGTGGACCCCCTTCATCGCATCGCGTCGCTTGAACCTTACCGCATTGCAACCAAAATAACTTTCCTTGCGATATCTTGAAGTTACACCTTATTTCTTGCGGGATGCAATGTTGCGCACGGTCGACACGTGTCCCTCCATTTCGCATTGCAAAAACATTAATTTAATTTGTGGTCGCCTTCTTGCTATTCCTTAAGTGTTGCGATGTGCAGTATGCGGGTGAGGTCCACGTCACCTTGCCATGTCACCACCATGTCACCTTGCCATGTCATCATAAATTTCTGCGATTTGTGGGGTCGGGGCACGTCACTGCCACGTCATCGCCATGTCACTACCATGTCATCGTCATGTCATCGCTACGTCATCTTCATGCCACTGCGACGTCATCTTTATGTCATTGCCACGTCATCTTTACGTCACTGCCACGTCTTCTTCCATACTTTGCAGTTCGCAACTTATAACCGTGTAACTTAGTGGTTAACTCTATTTCGTGCGATTGCGATATTGAGCCGTGCCACCATGTGTCCCTTCTCCACTTTGCATTTACATTTGAAATCTAATCCTGATCGTCTGTTCGCGTCCCTTGGACTTTTTCAAAGAATTCTCTGCCTTAGTCGATACTTCGTTTGTTTACACTGTCCCGCTCTGTAACTCCAGCTCTCATTGCTCTCGCCTCTTCCTGCGTTTGCTATGTGTAAGATCTCTGGTCCTCGCCGTGTCTAGCAAATCCGATTGCCTTCTGCTGTGCGCTGAAGAAATTCGTTGCATCTCTGCTTCATCCACTGCCTCTGCTGCATTCGCTGCCTCTACTGTCTCTGCTTCTTTGTTGCCTCTGCTGCCTTGCTACCTTTGGTGCCCTCTTAGTTGCATTCACTGCCTCTGCTACATTCGTTGCTTCTCTGCCTTTGCTGATTAGCTGCATTGCTGCCTCTGCTGATAGTCTAATGCTGCTCCTCTGCCTCTCTTTTATGCTTTCTTACTGCATTGTTTCCTGATCTGCTCCTTTTCCTTATTGCTGGTTCTTCTCTGCTTCTTTTCCTTAATGATAGTTCAGGTGCTGCTCCTTTGTGCTCCTTTGCCATCAATGACAATATTTCCAACAGTCTGCCCCTTTGGCATTGATGGCAATACTTCAATACTTCCTCCAGGACTTCCTCCCCCTTTCATTCTGAGAAGAGTCGTGTCTTTCTTTGCTTGCTTTTCAGAAGAGCCTTTCTTCTTCTGCTTGGTTTTCCTCCCTCTTTGACATCAATGGCAAAGGGTTGCACATTTCCCAGTGTCGTTTCTATCTTTTCATTTCCTCTTTTCTTCTGACTTTATACCATGCTGCTCTAGACTGGTGTACAAGAGTTGTTGGGAGAATCATTGAACTTGTATGTATATACACAGTACGCTGATACCATCCCAAAGTACAAACTCCTTGCACTTGTATAAAGCTGAAAGTGAAGATAATGACACTTCATAGAACAAACTTATATAATCAGAGATGCATCATTGGAACAATACTAAAATACTGAGAATGCCCCTTTCGATATATAAAGGCTGCTCCAAATATACTTCAATCTCTATTATGATCTTCAGCTGAGATACATATTCATTGAGGAATATTGTAGATGGAATATGTCTTCTTCTGCAATACATATCTGAGGTACGCATCTATTCAAATAAGATGATGCCAATATATCTTCTTCTTCTTTTTTAATTTTATTTTAGTTGAGGTTCACCTTTACTGCCAGTTGTTGGTGCCATGTGCTAGACTGCTGACATGGATATTACATTAACAGTGGAAAGGCCCTTGATACTGATGTGAACAATGAATCAAACTAGAACTTACAACTTATTGTAATATTAGATAATATCTCTCAATCTAAGAGACCAAATGACTTTACTACTTGTATAGAGTACTTTCAAAACTAACCCTTGAGGCTAGATACATTCAACTATGCAATTTTATTTATGACATAAGGGGGTATGTATGTTAATTTTCAACCTCTCTTTAATGGTGAAATACTAGCAAATCCTTTTTGCTGAAGTAGGCTTTAGATGAATCAATAACGGACTCTTGAACTTCAAATGTAAGATTAACACAACTAGTCCTTCATACTTCAGATACTTTAACTGTTTTATCATGATGATCTTCAGCAAAAACATCTTCAAGTTGTTTAATTGAAATCTCAGCAAATAGACTTCACACAGTTTTATGAATGATCTTAAGACAAAGGCCTTGAAGATATATCTGTACTGACTTGAGGACAACATGCAATTATATCTAGAAATAGGTATTTCTTCAATGCTCAATGTAATACTTCAAGTGTAAACAAGATAATGATCATTTAGCATTGTTATTGACCTTTTCATGCTTTAATAGTGTAGATAACGCTGGGAATACTACCTTGATGTACTTCTGCCATAATATTATGATCTTAAGGACCTGTACCATACCACTACTCCATTGATGACACTTGGTATTCTGCTGATAGGCAGGCTGCTTGATCCAAATTCCAATTGATACTACTTTGATGAACCATACTGTAATTTCACTTCAGCTCGCACATGTACCCATAGTTAAGACAACCTTCATAGTTCCTACTATTGAGCTCTCCACTGTTCTCAACATCAATCATCAATATACTGAATCTGATCTTAACCTTTTGCTTATTCTGTCATTCTGGAAAGAATGTCACTGCATATTCCTTTCTAGGACTGCTCCAGAATCATTTCTGCTCTATATACAATTCAACTGATCTAAACATAATGATCTTCAGGAAGACATCTTCAATTGCTTTACTTGGAATCTACCAGGGCATACCACTCATAGTTTTATCACTCATTTAACTGCTTTCCTCTCAAGGGAACCTTCTATTGATGAATGATGTAATGATAATGATGATAAACATTTCTCTTACTCATCCTTCTTAAATTTGTTTCATTGTTAACTCTTGTAGTATGATGCACAATGTGATCATCCTCTATGGATCTTTCCAGTTCTAAAGCTTGAAACATAATGTTTGTGATTTTAACCATTCATTACTTAGTGTGTTGTTGTCTTCTTAGCTTACATGTTCATTGCTGATGTTCCCTCTACCACCACTGCTTTCTGCCTTTCTCCTTCCATCTACCTGCTGGTGATTAAATGCTTTAGGTATCCTTCTTCCTTTATAGTTCTCTGTCAGTTGAGTTGTCCTTTCCTTTCCTATACTTTTAGCTGTTCGTATTCCTAGGAGCTCTTCTTAGACTACTTTTATGGGGACTATTTATAAACTGCTCTCCCCCTGCATTGCTTCCTAGAGCAGCGCCCCCTAAGACTATGATGGATTCATTATGTTATTGAGGTAACAGACTCCCCCTTTCTCTTTTCCTTCCATTCTTTATTGGGGTTCTTCATAATGTCTGCACTTCTTTTTTATTCACAATTTTGTCTGATTTGATTGAATTCCATAATCTGTCTAGAGTTCTTTAATGTATATGGTAGTTTACAGTCTTTTGCCTTGTGACCAAGCTTGAGGCGTACATCACATCTTATTTTACCAAGGTACGTTTGAGCTGATGTATAATATTTTATTTCCCTTTTTTAACACAATTTACATTCAACAGATTTATGTCCAAATTTATTGCATGAAAAACAATAGCCATGGAAATGATTTGTGTACCTGGTAGAACAATGCCCCCTAAGTCTATGATGGATTCATTATGTTATTGAGGTAACAAACTCCCCTTTCTCTTCTTCCATTCTTTATTGGGGTTCTTTATAATGTCTTCACTTCTTTTTGATTCACAATTTTATGGGATTTGATTGAATTCCATAATCATCTAGAGTTCTTTAATGTATCACTTTGAGTTCTGAGTCTTTGCCTTGTGACCAAGCTTGGTATCCCTATGCTTTTATCTTATTTTACCAAGGTACATTTGAGCTGATGTATAATAATTTGTTCCCCTTTTTTAACATAAATTTACATTCAATAGATTTATGTCCAAATTTATTGCATGAAAAACGTAGCCATGGAAATGATTTGTGTGCACAGTGAAGATTGTCTTCTCCATTTGTTTGCTTGAGTAGTCTTTCCATTGGTTTGTATCTTGATTCATTGGGTAGTTTAACTGTCTTATAATATCTTGCAATATGTCGAGGTTTGTGGCAACAAAACAAGTGATACTTCTCATAGGAGAAAGAACCTCCTTTTGTGACTTAAAATGATTCAATTCATATTCGAAGTGTATGAGCCTTTTTAGGTATTTGTTTTCTTCATTTCGTTCTTTGTCATTTGAGGTTCTTTTGCATGTTCTGTTACTTCATTGCAAATCATGTTCTTCTTTAGCTTCTACTTCATAGAATCTTTTAAATTGCTTCATTATCCTTTACAGCTTTTACAAAAATGATATTCTTGTTATCTTCTACCTTGGACTTACTTGTTTCTCCTTCATAGCCTATCCCAACCTTTATGAGAGGAGATCTTTGAGAATTTAGTATTTTGTCCAACTATTCAGAGATTTTCATTCGTGGAGTGTTCATAGATAATTCCCTTTGGGCGTTTTCTAGTTTCTTTCTCAGGCAAACCATTTCTTCTTCCAATTTCTCTTGCTCCTGATGTTTATCTTTAATTTGCTTTAGCAGAATGTCTTCCACCTTCTTAGCTTCTTCAAGTTCTACTTTCAACTGAATGAGGTTTTTCGAATCTGGTTCTTCCTTTACATATTTAAGGAGAATGTCTTTATGTTTTTTGCACTTGAGTTTAAGTCTGTCTATTTCCTCTAGGGCACTCCTTAGCTCCCCCTCAAGATCTACCTAACCTTCTTCCTCATCTTCCAGAAGGAATCCTTTAGGCTCTTCCTTGGCCATCAACACAAATTCAGTGGTTCCTTCTTCATTTGAGGATTCATCTGAGCTTTTAGATGCACTGCTATCTTGCTGAGCATAAAATGATTTTCTATTGAATCTCTTCCCTTTCTGCTAGTTATTTATTTTGGTTTTCTCTGTCTCGTGTCTGGTTCTTTGTTTTCTTATGACGACATTTAGTTGCATAGTGCCCCACTCTTCCACAGTTAAAGCATTTAAATGGAATTTTACTTTTATACTTGCCTGTGCCTCTATCCAATCTTCTGACAAATTTGGCCTCTTCTTCATCAGAGCAGGAGCATGTATCTTCCTTTTCTTCTTTGCACTTATCTGCCTTAAAGGCTACCTCCCTCACATTTGACTTCCCCTGTGGAAGTCTCATCTCATAAGATGTCAAGTTTCCAAGCAATTGGTTCGTGGTCAAGGTTTCCCAGTTTTTTGTTTCTTCTATGGCCGAAACCTTAGGGTTAAACCTGTATGGTAAAGATTTCAATATCTTTTGCACTATCACACATTCCTTGATGGTTTCTCCTAGAGCTTTCATGTTATTCACAATTTCTGCAACCTTTAAGAAGAAATTGGCTACATCTTCATCTTCATTCATTTTTACATTTTCAAACGGAGCTCTATAGGCTTGTAGTTTGGCCATCTTCACCTTTTTATCTCCCTCATGGATATCTTCTAAAGTATCCCAAATATCTTTGGTAGTCTCACTCTGCATTACTTTGATAAATTATGTTTCACATAGACCGCTCAAGAGTGCATTCATGGCTTTTGCATTAACTATGAAATCTTGTTTGGCTTCTTTCTCTTTGTCAATTTCCTTTGGAGCATATCATAATTCCACAACAGCCCAAACTTCTATTCCTAGAGACATTATGTACATCCTCATTCTTATTTTCCAGAAGGCATAGTTTGTGCTAGTAAACAATGGGGCTTTATTTGTTGAGCATCTTTCTAGGCTAGCCATCTTGGGGATCTAGGATCTCCTTCCAGTTGTTAAAATGATACAAAAGGAACTGGCTTTGATACCAATTGTTGAACCCTTGGTTTAACTGAGAGGGGGGGTGAATCAATTTAATGCATTCATGGTCTTTTAAAACTTTCTTTTACACTTATTTACACTTTCATTTCATGATCAACTTAATGTATATAATGGAACATCAATCTTAATAAGTGAGTAGCAGGGAAAATTTTAAGGACGGAAGTTTATTTTAAAGTTTAGAAACCTTAGCAAATATTACTAGTCCCTAATGTGAAAATTGTAAAAATTTTGGCGATATTTTTGTAGAAATATTTATATTTCCAATGATTTTATATTAGGTAATATAATATTTCTCGATTTTTAAGGTAAAATAATAATGTACAATAAAATTTGGGCGAATCATTTTAGAAAAAAATGGAAATTGGCGAATCTTGTTTTTTGAAAAAGCATGGAAAATTAGCCCACCTACGAATATTAGCCCCTAAAATTTTCCCTAGTGAGCAGCAGGTATTAAGCAGATTAAATACAAAATATCAACACATAATCATCATGCACATAGACAACAGATATAAGTGGAAACACATAAGGGAGAAAACCACATTTTATAATTGTTGTGATGTAAAGGCAAGCTCCAACTCCCTCTCACCACTAATTTTATGTAGGCTCCAACCTACAGGAGGCTACTACCACAATTCTGCAAGCTACAACTTAAGGAAGCTCCAACTCCCATTTATTTTTTGCAGGCTACAACCAATAGGAGGCTCCTACCTCAGCCAAATACAACTGGGCATCTATCAATCTACAACTTGAAACATAAGCACCAACTCCCATGTATTTTCTGTAGGCGACAACCCACAGGTGGCTCCTACCTCAACCAGCTACAACTGGACATCTATCAAGCTACAACTTGATATGGAAGCACCAACTCCCTCACACTACAATAAAATAATACGCTGATTTACCTGGATATCAGCTCTGTTTTACTCCTCCTTCACTGCTGTCCTTCCAGCCTTCAAATCTGCTTTATATCATCTTCAGCGCTATTTTCCTCCTCCTTCACTACAGTCCTTCCAGCCTTCAATTCTGCTTTATATCATCTCTGGATCTTCACAGCTTCTCTATCTGCTCTATCTTATTCTTCCACTCTCTAACCACATTATGGATATTACAATAACATCATTTATAGTGATCACTTCATAGTCGTTTGCATTCCATATGGGAATATGAAATGAACAGGGATGACTCTTTGCCTTCCACCTTCTCATTTTCTCGCTTAGCACATTCAGGATGTTACAACTCTATGTACTCATTTTAGTATTACATTGAAGTTTTGTTTGCCTATGGAGACTTGCTTTTGCATCACAAACAATAAAATAAATAAATAGTACATTTACAGTTACAATCAATTATTTACTCAGCCCTTTCAATTTCTTAGCTTTGTTGAGCGTTTGTCCTCTTCTCCTTGCAGTTTTTTTTTGTCTTTTCTGTTTCTGCAGTGATATTCCAACTTTGCTGCATAACTGCCCTTTTCTTTTGTTTCCTGAGTATTTTCCTTCCACGTTCAACATTTTTCGTTTGCTTTACTGCCGCAACACTGTTCAACACGAGTTCTTGATCCTTTGTTATGCGTTCATGTCATTCTTTTGTGACCTATGCGATATGGCCCACATAAAACTCTTTATAACGCAACAGAGTCCAATTCTGGCATTTGTTCCACATACATACGTTTAGCAATCAAAAAAACGCATTAACATACATACTTAGCAATCAACATGGAATAATTTATAATATGGCGCATATAGCATACACGGAACAAGGGCTATTGGGTCCTACAGTACTTTGAACCAATCACAATTCATCGCAAACCTTTGCCTGCTGGTTTCCCACTTTATAATAAGCGATATACCATAAAACCATGCGATTGGCGATCTGTGCTCATGCGCGGTGCTGCCACGTGGACTCCCTTCATCGCATTGCGTCGCTTGAATCTTATCACATCACAACCAAAATAACATTCCTTGCGATATCTTGAAGTTACACCCTATTTCTTGTGGGATGCGATGTTGTACGAGGTTGACATGTGTCCCTCCATTTCGCATCGCAAAAACTTTAACTTAACTTGTAGTCGCTTTCCTGCTATCCCTTAAGTGCTACGATGTGAGGTATGCGGGCGAGGTCCACGTCACCCTGCCATGTCACCGCTACATCACTTTTCCACGTCATCATAAATTTCTGCGATCTGTGGGGTCGGGGCCACGTCACTGCCACGTAATCTTCATGCCACTGCCACATCATCTTTACGTCACTGCCATGTCATTTTCCACACTTCGCAGTTCGCAACATATAACCGTTTAACTTAGTGGTTAAGACTATTTCGTGCGATTTGTGATATTGCATCGTGCCACCACGTGTCCCTTCTCCACTTCGCATTTACATTTGCGATCTAATCTTGACCATCCATTCGCCTCCCCTGGACTTCCTCAAAGAATTCTCTGCCTTAGTCGATTTTTCATTTGTTTACACTGTCCTGCTCTGTAACTCTGGCTCTTGCTGCTCTCGCCTCTTCCTGCTTCTGCTATGTGTAAGATCTGGTCCTCACTGTGTCTAGCAAATCCCATTGCCTTCTGCTATGCGCTGAAGCAATTCGCTGCCTCTCTGCTTCATCCACTGCCTCTGCTGCATTCACTGCCTCTGCCGTCTCTGTTTCTTTGCTGCCTTTGTTGCCTTGCTGCCTTTGGTGTATTCTTCGCTGCATTTGTTGCCTCTGCTACATTCGTTGCCCCTCTCACCTTTTGCTACTTCACCATATGCTTGTTAGCTTCTTCTTTGTCTATTTACAGTAGTCTAATGCTGCTCCTTGCCTCTCTACAACTCCTCTACCTCTCTTTTATGCTTTCTTCTTGCATTGTTGCCTGATCTGCTCCTTTGCCTTATTCTTTGGTTCTTCTCTGCTCCTTTGCTTTAATGATAGTTTAGGTCTTTGTGATTAGGAGCATCTAGTTGACGGGTCATCGTGGCTGGAGGTCATTTGGTCTCAGAAAGGATAAAGGGGACAATATAGGACATGAAAGACATTTTTGTTTATATTTGATTTTAATCTCTTAGTGAAGCAACACTTAGGAATATGAGTAGTTAATTTAAAATTGTTTTGATTAGTTGCTCAGTCGAATTATTTCAGTATGTTAATTTACCATTTCCAGCAAAGTCAAAGAAATAGTTACAGCAATTATGTAACTAATAAATGTAACTGATAATAGTTAAATCAAACTGTTTTCAAACCATACAAAAGACATAAGCATGCATTGTAACAGGTTCGATGAGGAGAAGAAAAAGAGAGCATAATAAAATCTCTACAAACATCCATATCTGAATTGACATTACAGTCATTTTAAACAGTCCTTCCATTTTATTGAAATCGACTACTGTATGTAAACAAAATCATTTGCTTTTACAGAATCTGAGTCATTTCTATATTAGCATGAAACTAACGGCCTATAGGCAATCAATGTACAAAGTGCGATAACAAGAGGAACCACAGAAATTCGAAAGGCATTGAAACCCCGGAGTCTCGAAGCTAACAGCAGAGTGGAATATCATAGCAGCGAATGGGTAACAAGAAACACAACGACACAATAACACAGGTACTTATCCAAACTGGAACTGAATATTTAATAGTCAAACGAAACGAGTTTCTCTGCTAGTCATTAGACAATTACATAAGTTAAAATAAATACAGATTAAGATAAGTTCACACTGGCAGTTGGGTAGCATTGAGTTTCCAAAATGGGCCAGTAGTGGAGAAAATGTTATCAGAGCCGACTCCCCCTGTAGATTTCCAACAAAAACATGGGTTACATTTTAAAATTAAACAAAACGAGAAAGATAAATTGACAAGGTTGCAGGGTGAGGAAAGACGACTTACCTAGAGTGAAGATGGCATGCCGAGACATATCCCGAGTCAAGTTGCAGCCAACGAGGGTTCTCTTCTCACGAGGAGCGACAACCTTAGTAATAGAGGAAAGAGACAAAGCAAAAATAGCATAGAGTGAGGGCTTACCTTTCCATTGGTGAATAGAGCCGAAGCCACGAACCCCTAAGACCGCAACCTGCAACCAGAAATTGAAGACACAGCAAAGTAACTACATAAGTAATTGGATAGAGGAACATGAATGGGCATAGGCCCTAATAGTTAAAGAAAAGAACCACGACAACAATGTATGCATACAAGCAAGCCAATCATGGCTTCCACGAATGAATAAACCTCAAATAAATACAGAAACCAAATGACATCAAAATAGTAACATAGAAACAACCTTACCAACCAACGGAGTACAAGGTCGTGGCCATACCGGAGCCGAGCAATAGCAGCATTCCATCATGAAGGAAATACACAGATAAACAGCACAGAGAAACGGCGGAGAAAACCCTCACTCAGTCAAAAGAGAGGACTAACAATGCGAATGAGTAAAAACTAGGGTTACCAACTTTACCAAAGGCGGGAGTGTGTTTATCGAGGCAAGGAAAGATGTCCATCTGAAAGTAAATGCGAGTACAACACACTTGATTTACCATACAACAAATATCCATTTATCTGTAACCCAAATCACCGAAATCACAAATATAATCATCCAAAAAATCATTCATTAAATTATTACCAATGCAATCATAATACATTGTATTGTGAATTAATATAAGGGTAAGGTTAACGAGGGGTTGGGCCCATCAAGTGGTATCAGAGCGTTGTTAAATTTGACAAAAATGGAAGTTGGAAGGCGAGGTCGTGGAAGAGGTATACACAGAGTAGTAGATGAGGGACTGAGGGAAGAGATCCGAATCCTAAACGCCCGATTAGCAGCAGTAGAAGCAGGGAGAAGAAGGGATCTTGATGGAGGGGATGACAATGATGAAGAACTTGCAGAGACAATAGATGGATCAGATGGAGAAGGACCTGAACTTAAAATTCTAAGGCCAGTCTTACTATCCAATAATAAGCCAATGCACGAGCTTTCAAATTATGATGGAATTTTGTCAGCATAAGTACTACTAGATTGGCTCAGTGAGCTAAATAAGTACTTTGACTATGAGGATATCAATGAATATAAAAAAGTTAAATTCGTTGCCACCAAGTTGAAAGGGCATGCATCCCTATGGTGGGAGAGTGTACAAGCAGAGAGGAAGAGGTTGAACAAGCAACCTATAAAAAAATGGACTAGGATGGAAGCTAAACTGAAGGGCAAGTTTCTTACCAAAGGACTACCAGATTTCCATGTATAGGCAAGAACATAATCTAAAACAAAAGGGGATGACAGTAAAAGAGTACACTGAGGAATTATATCGGGTAAACCTGAAAGCCGGTTACATAGAAGACACACCAGAAAAAATAGCGAGATTCGTAAATGGATTAAGGTGGGAGATATTGGATGAGATAAGTATTCTTTCACCCAGAACTATAGATGAGGCCTATCAAAGTGCCTTGAAGGTGGAAGAGAAGATAAACAAAAAACAAAATTCCAGAAGAGGAGGTGGATCTGGCAGGGGAAGAGGTCGAGGTTTTGGCAAAGGTAACATTGTTAATGATGAAGGCAACAACTCGAAAACTTAAGAGGCAGCGGAGAAGGATAGTAACAAGCAAGGGGGAAGGCCATACCAGCGCAGGAGAGGTAGTGGCCGAGGTAGAGGAGCTGTTGTTCAGTGTTACAAGTGCCACAAGTGGGGGCACAAGTCCTTTGAATGTCCTGAAAGTGACCAGGCTGGAGCAAGAGGAGCATATGTTTCTCAGACAGAGGAAACAGAGGTACAACCTCAGGAAATAGAAAATGTGTCGGAGACAAGGGAAGCCCTGGTCTTGAATAAAGTGTTACTAAAACCAGCGAAGGAGACAACTGACCCAACTCAAAGGAAGGCGTTATTCCGGACAGTTTGCAAGTCACAAGGGACATGCTGCAAGATGATTATCGACATTGGAAGCACGGACAATCTAGTCGCCATAGAGATGGTGGAGAAGTTGGGTTTGAAGAGGCTGAAGCATCCCACACCTTACAAGGTGTCGTGGCTACAGAAAGGGCATCAACTGTTGGTTGATGAACAGTGTGAAGTTGAGTTCCACATTGGCAAATACAAGGATAAGGTTATTTGCGATATAATGCCAATGGATGTGTGTCACATACTGCTAGGGAGACCATGGCAGTATGACAGGAAGGTAGTGCATGATGGAAAGAAAAATTGTTACAAATTTGTCAAAGATGGGATTAAGCACATGCTTGTACCCATTAAGGAGGAAGAGACAACAGAAACAAGTGGAGTTAAAGCGTTACTGTTGGGGGGAAATAATTTCTGAAATAGATCGAAGACAATGAGATACATTATGCAGTGGTGAGGAGGCCAAAAACAATGCTATTGCACACAGAAATCTCAGATTTTCCTGAGGAAAATCAAGAAATACTTCAAGAATTCAGTGACATTGTAGTTGATGATTTACCAGATAAATTGCCTCCTAAGAGAAGTATTAGTCACCACATTGACTTTATACCTAAAGCCAGCCTACCAAACAAGGCAACGTACCGAATGAGTCCTAAAGATAATGAGGAAATCAAAAAACAGGTAAAAGAATTATTGGACAAGGGATTGATAAGGGAAAGCTTAAGCCCTTGTGCAGTTCCAACAGTTCTCGCTCCCAAGAAAGGAGGAGAATGGCGAATGTGCACAGATTCGAGAGAAATCAACAAAATTACCATACGGTATAGGTTTCCACTGCCACGGATGGATGATATGATGGACTGTCTAAGCGGGGCAGCATAATTTTCGAAAATCGATCTGAAGAGCGGTTACCACTAAATCCGGATCAGAGAAGGGGATGAATGGAAAACAACATTCAAGACTAATGAAGGGTTGTATGAGTGGCTGGTAATGCCATTCGGTTTGAGTAATGCCCCTAGTACTTTTATGCGCCTGATGAACGAAATGCTGAAAGAGTTCATTGGGAAGTTTGTGATTGTTTATCTTGATGATATATTAATTTTCAGCAAGACTGAAGAGGAACACTTTCGACATGTTCGGAGTGTGTTGGAGAAATTGCAGCAGAACAAGCTGCTGATAAATTTTAAAAAATGTACCTTTTTTCAAAAATAATTATTTTACCTGGGTTTTTTTATTGCAGAAAACGAGTTAAAGATGGACCCATAAAAATTTGCAACTATTATTAGCTAGCCATCCCCAAAGAGCCTATTTGAGGTTCGTAGTTTTCATGGGTTAGCAAGTTTTTATCGTAAATTTATCAGAGATTTTAGTGGAATCTGCGCGCATATGTTGGATACTATTAAGAAGGCGAGTCAATCTTTCCGTTGGACTGAAGCAGCAGAGAGGAGCTTCCAGTTATTGAAGAAAAAAATCACTAAAAGGCCAATCCTGAGATTTCCTGATTTTAATAAGTTTTTCCAAGTCCATTGTGATGCAAGCGGTACAACCGTTGGAGCTGTACTTAGCCAAGAAGACATACCTGTTGCTTATTTCAATCAGAAGTTGAATGCGAGCAAGCAAAAATACTCATCTTATGACAAATAATTCTATGCTTTCGTCCAAGCACTAAAACATTGGAGACATTATCTACTGGGGAGTGAGTTTGTTTTATTCTCTGATAATTCTGCACTGGAATATGTGATGCAACAACATAAAATGAATCACAAGCATGCTAAGTGGGTTGAGTATTTACAGAGTTTCACGTTTGTGTTGAAACACATTAGCGGACAAGCCAACAAGGTAGCAGATGCGTTGAGCAGAAGAGCTTTGCTCTTGCAGGAGAGTACGATACAAGTGCTAGGTTTTGAACATTTGAAATATTTGTATCAAATAGATGCGGATTTCAAAGAGGCTTATGAAGCCTGTCAGAATCCTTTGTTGAGGAATAGTATTCCATGGTTGGACTATAATTTACAGGAAGAGTTATTATTTAAAGGGGGACAATTATGCATTCCCGACTGTTCGATGAGAGAGAATATAATTCGGGAGAAGCACAACAGAGGTCTAGCCGGACATTTCGGTGTAGACAAGACTTTAGTACAACTCAGACACTTTTATTACTGGCCAAAGTTGTGACGGGATGTGCAGTGATATGTGACTAGGTGTAAAGTGTGCCTATTAGCGAAAGGACACAGCCAAAATGCAGGACTCTACACACTGTTACCTATTCCGAGTAGACCGTGGGACTCAGTCAGTTTGGATTTTGTCTTGGGTCTGCCAAGAACACAACGAGGTTTCGACTCGGTGATGGTGGTAGTAGACAGGTTTTCTAAAATGGCACATTTCATTCCTTGTCGAAAAACCAGTGATGCCACTCATGTAGCACACTTGTTTTTCACCGAAATTTTCAGGTTGCACGGCTTACCGAGGTCCATTCTTTCTGACAGGGATGTGAAATTCATAGGACATTTTTGGCGTACCCTGTGGAAAAATTTGGACACTCAGTTAAATTTCAGCTCCGCATATCACCCACAGACAGATGGGCAAATGGAGGTGGTGAACAGGAGCTTGGGAAACCTGCTACGGAGTTTGATTGGAGAAAATTCACGGATGTGGGATTGTGTACTTTCTCAGGCGGAATTCGCTTATAATGATTCACCAAATCACAGTACGGGATACAATCCTTTTCAAATTCTGTATGGCACGCATCCTCGCAGAGTGCATGAACTACAGGATTTGGGAAAATTAGAAAGAAGAAGTGCTGATGGGGAAGATTTCGCCCAGGCAATGAATGACTTACACGAGCAGGTAAAGTCGAAATTACAGGACAACAGTCAGAGATATAAGCATCATGCAGATTTAAAGCGGTGAGAAGTGCAGTTTAATATAGGGGATGAAGTCCTAGTGCATTTGTGCAAAGAACGATTCCCTAAGGGAAAATATAACAAACTGAAATATAAGAAGATTGGCCCTTGTAAAATTCTGCGTAAATTTTCACCTAATGCTTATGAAATATAGCTGCCACCAGAAATAGGCATATCACCCATTTTCAACGTGGCAGATATGTTCCCATACACTACTAGTCTTGAAGACAACAGTGCGACAGGGCCAAAATGGGACACCCAGAGCAAAAGCAATCCTTGGATGAGGAAAATGCCTACAACACAGCCCCTTGAAAACGAGAAAATTCTTGACACATAGGTGGCTAAGCGAACTCGCCGAAAGGAGTATCTGCGGTATCTGGTCAAGTGGAAGAACTGTCCCATCGAGGACAGTTCCTGGCTTGACGCGGCACAAATACAACAAGCAGGCTATTCTGTGGAGGCGCTCATGGAGCGGAGCCATGAATTTTATTTACCCCGGGAGCCTGATGCAGGAGCATTTAGCTGACGGGTCATCGTGGCTGGAGGTAATTTGGTCTCAGAAAGGATAAAGGGGACAATACAGGACAAAAAAGAAATTTTTGTTTATTTTTTATTTTAATCTCTTAGTGAAGCATCACTTAGGAAAATGAGTAGTTGATTTAAAATTGTTTTGATTAGTTGCTCAATCGAATTATTTCAGTATGTTAATTTACCATTTCCAGCAAATTAAAAGAAACAGTTACAACAATTATGTAACTAATAAATGTAATTGATAACAGTCAAATCAAATTGTTTTCAAACCATACAAAAGACAGAAGCATGCATTGTAACAGGCTCGACGAGGAGAATAAAAAGAGAGCATAATAAAAATCTCTGCAAACATCCATATTTGAATCGACATTGCAGTCATTTTAAACAGTCCTTCCATTTTATTGAAATCGACTACTGTATGCAAACAAAATCATTTACTTTTACATAATCTGAGTCATTTATATATTAGCATGAAACTAACGGCCTGTAGGCAATCAATGTACAAAGTGTGATAACAAGAGGAACCACAAAAATCTGAAAGGCATTGAAACCCTGGAGTCTCGAAGCTAACATCAGAGTGGAATATCATAGCAACGAATGGGTGACAAGAAACACAACGGTGCAATAACACAGGTACTTATCCAAACTGGAACTAAATATTTAATAGTCAAACGAAACAAGTTTCTCTGCTAGTCATTAGACAATTACATAAGTTAAAATAAATATAGATTAAGATAACTTCACACCGGAAGTTGGGTAGCGTTGGGTTTCCAAAATGGGCCAGTAGTGGAGAAAAGGTTATCAGAGCCGACTCCACCTGTAGATGTCCAACGAAAACAGGGGTTAGATTTTAAAATTAAACAAAACGAGAAAGACAAATTTACAAGGTTGCAGGGTGAGGAAAGCTGACTTACCTAGAGTGAAGACGACGTGCGGAGACATATCCCGAGTCAAGTTGCAGCCAACGAGGGTTCTCTGCTCACGAGGAGTGAAAACCTTAGTAATAGAGGAAAGAGTCGAAGAAAAAATAGCATAGAGCAAGGGCTTACCTTGCCATTGGTGAATAGAGCTGAAGCCACGAACCCCTGAGACCGCAACCTGCAACCAGAAATTGAAGACACAGCAAAGTAACTCAGAAGCAATTGGATAGAGGAACAGGAATGGGCATAGGCCCTAATAGTTAAAGAAAAGAACCACGACAACAATGTATGCATACAGGCGAGCCAATCATGGCTTCCACGGATGAATAAACCTCAAACAAATGTAGAAACCAAATGACATCAAAATAGTAACAGAGAAATAACCTTACCAATCGACGGAGTAGAAGGCCGTGGCCATACCGGAGCCGAGCAATAGCAACATTCCATCACGGAGGAAATACACAGATAAACAGCACAGAGAAACAGAGAAGAAAACCCTCACTCAGTTGAAAGAGAGGACTAACAATGCGAATGAGTAAAAACTAGGGTTACCAAGTTTACCAAAGGCGGGAGTGTGTTTAACGAGGTAAGGACAGATGTCCATCCGAAAGTAAATGCGAGTACAACACACTTTATTTACCATACAACAAATATCCATTTATCTGTAGGCCAAATCACTGAAATCACAAATATAATCATCCAAAAAATCATTCATTAAATTATTACCAACGCAATCATAAAACATTGTAGTGTGAATTAATATAAGGGTAAGGTTAACGAGGTTGTGCTCCTTTGCCATCAAGGACGATATTTCCAACAAAATCTTGTGTATACATTTTTAACATTTTATTCATATTGTATTTGTTTTCCATTTACTCTAATGCTATTTTATGGTATTTTATTTGACTTATTTCTTCTATTCTATTCTAGTTATATCACATAAGTGAATTTTATGGTATTTTATTTGACTTATTTCTTCTATTCTATTTCACTTATATCACATAAGTGAATGCAATAGTATCAAATGACAGTGATTTGAACTTTAAATCTTATTCAATTTCTCCCTAACCATCGGGAATTTGGAGGCGTGTGAGGGTTCGTTGGAAAGAGGAAACAATCCTCTTTCATATGGTGTACGGCTCATTGTGAAAGAATGGCTCTAAGATGGTGGAAAAAGCTTTTTATTGTGACTGGTCATTTATAGGAGTAGAAATGGAGGTAGGGAAGAGTGTAGGATTCTTTATGTAGTCTTCCACTATCCAAATGATCATCTTAAGCATGGTCATTCATCATCATCTAACATCCTATTGCCATCAATGACAACCTTTCTTAATAGGAATGCCTCACTCGCCACCCCATAGTATGCATTATGCATTTAAATAGGGAAGACACAGTATGCCATTGCATGCATGCACATGCAGTCATATAGTTGGTAGTGTTTTTATTAATTTTCTTGGATGGGGGTTGAAAAATGTTGTGGTGAGTGGACAGGAGCCAAGTGAAGGTCCGTGACCTCCTGGTTTGATTTCCTAGCTAAATTGAGTGTGAGGGCATCATTATGCTATGGTTAGTGGAGGAATTTGAAGGTCCGAGATGCAACCATGCAAGTCTATGTAAGTGAAGGTCAAATTCTTAGGGCACATTATTAGAATGGTCCTGTGCTCAGTCGTTGGAATATTTTTCTCCAGAAGGGTCATCAAGAGCATCTAGAGTCTTTTATGGTGTGAATTCTCAGGTTTACTCTATGTTAGTCTTGATCTCCTTTCTTTTGTGGCTTGTAGTGGTTTGGTCTATGGTTTCAAGGGTTAAATATCCATGTATCAATTTTCAATTATGGTTTAAGGTGTTAGCTTGGAGTCTTTTTTCAATTTGTACTTGGGTATTGGATTGGGATTCTTCTTTGAGGTTCACGCTAGGAAAGGGGAGTCTAGTTCGAACTGTAATTGGGGAGCTTTCCAGGGCCATGCTTCTTCCCTGGTTTGAAAATCTTGGTGTGTGGCCACACATTTATAGGTTTCGATGTCTCAATTGGTTTTATTCTATGGCTTACAGGTTGAATAGTTTGGAAAAAGGGTCTCAGGGGAGGAAGTTGTGTCCTTTGTCTCAATTGAGGGTTCGTCGAGTGAGTCTAGGGAAAGTGTTTGGAGTTTTTATGATGATTTAGTCTGTTGGTTCCTTGATCTTGTATAAGGTGGGTATGATCCATTCTCATTTTATTTTGTAGATAGAGGTATTCATAGTAATTGCTAGAAGTGCACCTCCTAGGTCTTAGCTATGTCACCGAGAAAGAGGATGAGGTGGTGGCAGAATGTAGCAAGGGAAACAAGGCACTAAAATCTTTTGCTGACTCTGCTGCAACCTTTTTCAACGCTATCCACCAAAAATTTGAAGGGAAATTTAGAAGTTTGAGTCCCAAGCTAGGGTTGAAAGACAATCCCTCTTAGATTCTGAGCTCATGGAGGATATGTTGGCATGGGTCGCTAACCGTCGACATATGAGGGGCAGGAAGAAGCCATACTTAAACTCTGTGAATCTTCATCGACAATGAAGAATCTTCTACGCCTTATCAGGAATGACAAAGAAATTTAGAAGTACAATAATTTTTCATCTCTAGAGGACATCAAGAGAGCGCTTAGGAATTAGTGGTTTTGCTTAGACATAATAGAAGCTCACTTGGTGCATGTAGAATTCCATATGGAATGTGGTTAGGATGAGGAGGACTTGATGGATCCTCCTAGTTCTAGCACAAGGGCTCCAACAAACATTCCTTCCTCGAAAAATGACTAGTGAGCTTGGTCAGATGGATGTGTGACATGAAGGTTTCAGTGAAGTTTCCTTATGATGTAGGGAGCTTGGAATCTCTTTTGGTTTCCTTGTTGTATGTTGGTGTTCATTGTGATTCATGGTTCTTAGCCTGATCTTTTGGGAACTTTTCATTTGGACAATGGCTAGATGCAACGATATAGTCTTGTTATTGTTTTCTTCTATAAGGGTTGTAAATTTTTGTATGGTCATAAGTTTGTTTTTTTGGGTAAACCCTCTGCGGTTAGAATGCCGATGACGTTGTTTGTATTTTGGAGACATGCACGCTATCTCTGCGTGTTTTATCAGATAATGATACATGCGAGTTATAGCCTTGGCCAATATGTAATTCAAAGTATGGGAATCTTTAGATTGTTGAAGGGAATTGAGACTTTTTTTTCTCTAGCCGACTGTGTAGTATGTTGAGTAGAGCCTGTATCCTCCATAGACACTATGAGAATTCATGTAAATCCATATAAATCTATATTTTTGAGTAATATAAACACTTAATTCACAAAAAAAGGTATTGTTATTTTAAATAAAACTATAATTTAGATAATTTTTATCATTTCCTTAATTTTAATAATTTGAAATGTATAATAAAATAAATGTTTTAATGTTAATTATACATTAATGTCTATTAACATATAGAAACTATTTAATTTATATAGCTATACTTGTTCTTATTATATAAGATATTTTCTTTTAGCGTATTTAATTTATATATCTATACAAATTCTTATTATATAAGATATTTTATTTTAACTTTCTTTATTAGTAAAATTAATCAATTAATATATCTACATGTACTTACAAATTAAATCCAAAAAATAAACAATCTACACTCCATAGAGGGATTGAATTAGAGAATGGATATTTTCACAATTGTAAACATTATGTTGAGAACTTATGGAAAACTGTGTATATTTCCCGTTGAATTCGACGTTTCAAGTGAACAATTCACCCATCTTCAGGAGCTAGAAGCCAAAGCATAGGATGAGAAGAGTGCTAAACCATGATTATATAGAGAGCCAATTTTTTTTTAGCCTTTAGAATGAATGGGGGCTAGTAGGGACTATGAGCATTAATTGAGAAACCAATTCAGAAAAAGGAGACTAAAAATAAATTTAGAAAATGAAATTAAAATTTAGATAATGATATTAAATTAACTAATCCAGGAAATTTGATCGTTAGGAAAGTCAAAAATTAAATATGTGGTTAAATTATATTGGAAATTATATTAAGAAATTTTTAATTGAATTAAATTAATTAGATTAAATTTAAAATTAACTCGAATTAGCATAACTTGATATAACATTAAAAATCAAACCATTAATGACAATCTTAAAAATAAATTACTTTTATTAAAGTCAAGTCACTTATAATCCTTGTGAAGTGAAAATAAATGGCTAAAAATATTTCATTTCTAATTCTATGTTGGTCAGCCCATGGATATAACATTTTGGCACGGGTTGTCCAAAGCAATGTCATCCATATGGACTTGAGTCATCTTTCGTGAGCGGCCAAATTTATTGAGCCTACATTTGTATCCCAGGTGTTCAAGACCAAGTCGTTGAAAGTAATGTCATATTGATTACAAACTTACTTTCGAATACAATTTCATAATGAATTCGACCATTTAATTAATCACTAACTTTTGTAACATGTGAGGATGTTTATGTGCATTGAGGCAAGTATTAAGCTTGAGTCGATGGGTGATTTTAATAAAATCATTGTAATAGAGGAATATGTTTATATGCATTGAAATAAGGATTAAGTTGCCATCCCATAATTGATTTTATAAAAAATTTTGTAAATCTAAAATTACCATTAAATTAATTAATTTAAATAATATTGTAAAACATAATATTAGTAATTACAATTATATATTTTCATTATTATTTAAAAAATATTTCGATGGGTGTTATGATAGTATTAAATGATTTTATAGATTTGATGTGTTTTTTTCCAATTTTTTTTCTCCACTATCTCTTGATTAATTTATGGAATATCACCTCTTAAAGAGAATCTCATGGAATCTCACCTCCCAAAGAGAGTGGTAGATATGTTCTTCATCTTTGGGTACAAGTTTGAGCTGTGAATAATCCTCCATCTTTAATTGTCTCCTCTTGTTGCTTCCCTTGCCCACCATTGACATTGATTCTTGTGTAGTTGTTCGAGGATGTTTCATTCCATCTACTTTGTTGGATCCCCCCTTCGCCTAGTGGCTTTTTTCTATAGAGATGGCTTGGCTCTAGGTCCATCATAAGTGCGACATGCTTGGCAAGTTATCATGGCCTCTCTTGTTCATAGTTATCTCATCCACGTTCCCTCCAATCTCCGTCTTGGTCTTTGTGATGTCTTGTTTACTCTAGCAGTCATGACTTGTCAACAAGCTTGTTGCGAGCATGGAAGTGGTGGTCATGGTGCTCTTTAGCACAGTTGCGAGCCAAATATTCAACTCACAACTTCCATGCTCATACACCTTCACATATTTAAAAAGAAATATGTCTCATGGAAGAGGAAATTCATCATGAATGATAGGCCACTCTGGATTCAAAAGTTTTGGTTGGCATAACTTCTTGGGTTTTAGATACAGACAACTCCTAAGGCAAGCAAAATCACTATCTACATAGAGTTGATTTCTACTAGCATGTTAAGTTGTTGCTAGTTAAGATTATGGTTGATAGGAGAAAGGCTTAGGTCAATCTAATGCATAGACTAAATGAACTTCAAGATCATGAAAACATACTTTTTTTTTATGGTTAAAACATTTGAATTGGTCTCAATAGTTTATAGTTTGGCCCTCTATATACTCTATAGCATTCAAAAATACAATTTAAACAAAAAAAAATTGTACATTGTATTTTGTACTCTAAAGAAGTTTACACGTGAAGAAATTTGATCCCTCTTATCTCATGTTAGATTCGTGCTTAAGATGGATCTATTTTCGTGCGTAGACTAGATGAGTTTGAAGATCTTATGTTAAATGTGGAAGGACGACTTTCTAGATGAGATTGTCACCTAGCTCTCCAATTCCACCACCACGAAAGGTTGAGGAACAACTCATCAACCTTGATATTTCAAGGTCCACTTACTTCTCACGATCTCTATATTCTATTGTTTCAATTTTTGTTTTTCTTGCTTGCCCATTTGAGCTATTGATGTGTTAGTAATAGAGTTTCTATATAGTTTGTTTTTATTGTTACCTCAAAATAATGTAACTATTTACTATTTCAATACAAAACCAATTTTTGTTTTTGCTCCAATATATCATCCGGATCAAGATAAAGTGCTTTAACAAAACACCGATTACAGTAATCCCCATAGACAAAACACAACCAACTTTAAAATCTACATATCATTTAAAAAATAATTTCATACATAATTATTCATTATAATTTAAACTTTTAAATAAAATTAAAACTATTATAATTTATTAAAATATTCTTATTTAAAATTTGTATAATTATATTTATATGATCCACTTTAAACAATAATATTACATTACAACCCAAATTGAATGAAAGTGAAATACAATATACCATCACACTAATAGTAACAATGCACTCCAATGTTAGCCAACGTTCATGATTGACTATTAAATTTTAAGATGGCTTGGAGCTCTACGACTCTCGGCGGGTAGGGAAACCCTAACCGCCTTCAAACCCTGTTCCTTTTCGGATCACGCCTGAGTTATATGCAACCTCCGTCGCCTCATTCGAACTTTTGCGTTTCAGCACGCTGAAGAACTTGTGCTTGATGCCACCGTTGTCGCTTCGTGTTCGTGATTGCTCGTGGCTATATAGTTTCAAATTTTTGCTTTTTTTGTTGACTTGTTGGATTTTTGATACAGGGTAGATCGTGAATATCTCTTGAGGGATTTCAAATGAGTGTAATTTTAGCTGTGCAATTAAATGCAGGTAAAATGAGTTTCTCAAATAAATTTGTGAAGATGGAAAAGTCATTTTTTTTTATTTGGATCTTGGGTTTTTTCCTTTAGTGAAAAAATGGGATAATATTGAAAGAAAAATGATTATTGAGAAATTTTAGTAGTTTCTCGTTGCTAGGAAGATCATGAAATATGGAACATTTACTATTAAAAATGGGTATTACACGTTTTTTTTTTAAAACTAGAAAAATAGAGACAAAACTTATAAATTGGGTCTTTATGTTATAGGCAAGGAAGCCTTTTTTTTCCACCCACTTGTCTTTGGGTTTTAACTCCATGATGGAAATATCTTGTGCATATGTATTGATCATATTGCCTTATCTCTCTCTTTTTTTTGCAAGTGTCACAACATTGTTAATGATATAGGAGATAAGTTGGGTCGATTTATCATGAGGGATAAGTATCGTGGGAATATTCTTTTTTTTATGCCAGGATTTGTGTGGAACTAGTTTTTTCAAAAGGCCTCCGTCACCTTAAGGCTTTGGATTATGAAAATTTCCCTTTCAAAGGTAATATGTGTTGTGAGTATGGACATATAACGAATTTTTTTCTAAGAGCTATAACTTCTTAAAATCCATCACCTCCTCCCAAAGAGGGGCATGAAAAAAATACGCTAGGATTTGCTCTAGTGTAAAGGAAACACAAGAAGAGATAAAATACGCAACAATAAATATGTATGGCTAAATCTTTACATCAACCACTTTCTAGTAACAACTTTTTGAAATCTTGAATGCCCTTGAGGAAGAAGATGAAAATCTTGAGCAAGTGGCACAACAAGTCTCTTCACATCCAAAAAATGTAGACCCACTTCAAGACTCTTCAAAGGTGTTTTCAACACTAAAAAAAGATGAATTAGGTATGGGAACTGAGAAGAAGTACACACGCTCCTCCTCTTCCCCTTCCTAGTCAAAAGTGATTAAAATCCAACAGTCTTCCCCTCTAATAATAAGAAGAAGAAAAGATCACACAAAAAAAGAATTATGGTCATGAAGACTCTCTTGCACCCCATGGATCCAATGGTGGGTTGTCTACTAGCAATGCTTAGAAATGTTATGTTTCTTCATTTTCTTGTGTAAGAAATTTGTCAAAATTTACTCTTAATCCCATGAAGTAGTGGGAAGAAAAACTAGAAAATTTATTTTTGGAATTTTTCCCTCCATTCCCTTATTGGAAGGAGGTTGGTTTCTTAGTCTTTTTGTAAAAGTGTCATTAGTAGTAAGGTTTCGCAAGAAGAAAAATATATTGTAACTCATTTTTCAATTAATTGCTAAATCTGAGCATAAATTTTCATATAAGTCCAACTCATTTCTAAATAATAAAAATAATTATAATTATAAATAAACACTAAAAAATAATAAAAAACTAAAAATATTTACATATCAAATTACACTTGATATTATGTGTAATAACCTCCATTATTTTTTTTTTTAAATTATATAAATAAATTAATAATAATATATTTGTAATATAATAATATTATAAATTGTCCCATCAAATATTCAATAACATCAATTTTTTTTTTTAATTAACATAACCTATAATGTCTTGTATTTAACTTTTTTACAATATGCTTTCTAAACCAATAACACAACTCTATACATGTTCTAGTATTTTAACCTTTTTAAGTTATTCTTTTAAAGTAAAAGAATAACTTTATGAAAATATTTTTAAATCAATAAAATTGTTTTTTTGTCAAAATTTTTCCATTAATTCATCCAAAGATTACACTTTAGCTACTTAATATGCAAAATTTTTGTGGCCTCACTCCTACCAAATTTGTTGGCCAAAAGAGAAGCACAAAAAATTACAAATGCAAAAATCTACTAGGAACATAAAAATGGAAAGACCAAAATGCCAAAAAGAAATCTTAAGATGAAGATACGACTCATTGACATAAAGGAGTAGGATGATTTTCCAGAATTGGACTACCTAGTTTGTTACCTAGTTGCTTTGGAGACCTAGGTTCACAATGGACATGGAATTCCAAATGAGCTAGTCTAACTTCCATGCATTCCATTCACTCATACAGTCTCCTCTGACCTCTCTGAAGTGAAGCCAAATAATCTTTCATATTCCATTGATTATGCAGAAAATCATTCATGAAGTTTATGACCTCATCACGATCATCGTGTTGATTTTGTCCCAGATGTTCCAGGAGATGGGTGACATGCTGCAACTATGAATCCAATGTGTCGAACAACAGAGGAAGGCCAACATGACTAGGAGAAGGGGCGATATTATGGGCCACCTCCACCTCTAATTCCACTTCCACTCCTCCTCCCCCATCACCATGGCTTCCCCTCCGTGTTCATATCTTTACCCTTTTGGCCCTATCCCTCTCCACACTTTTCCACATAACCTATACATTTTCAAACCGACCCTAGCCCTATGAGACCAATTCCTTACTTCTAGCTTGATAGACAGGGATATAAAAATACCCCAACAACTCTCAAGCCAAACTAGAAGACTCAATTTGCCTAAACCACAGAGAGAATCTATTGTTTATGGAAAAATGTCGAGGATTCTTGCTCATGGAAAAAATGCGCTATCATAAATATGCCGAGAAAAGCACCATAGGTTCCCACACCTACAACCACTTCGACCTATATCTCTTCCTTTTTCTAGAAGGCCTTGAATTTCTAGACCAAACTCCCATATACCCAAATCAAACCTCAGGGACCAAGCACATACTTATGACCCCAAAATATGACTATAATTGGCCTTACTGCCTTGAAAACCCATGAATTTCTCAACAGGAAATGAGAGTGCCCTAAAGAAAACACAACTAGAAGTGTCCACCCCCCAACTAGATAAATAAAATACACTATGAAGGTCAAAGGAACAACCAAGGAGGCTCATGAGGTTGAAAAATGTTGAACAACAACTCATACGAGCCCCATTAGTTTCCAAAATCAATTTGCATCGCCCCTGCAGTGAAGTGTGGCATCAACCATGTGAAACTCAACTAATTGTTTCACTAGGGTCCCAAACTTAGCAAATTTTGGCTTCCGGTAGTGTCATAGAGAATTTCCTACTTGCATTCCAAAATATTTAACACAAAGTACCATAACATAACTTAGTGGCTTATGCTAACTCTTCATTTCCTATAGCACCCTCATGACTATCCATACCCAAACTCATAAACACCAAGACTGAACTCGCCATTGTGAATATAAAACTACCACCCAGGATCTTGAAACTTCCATGTGTGATGTAATGCATGCCACTAGTATGGCACTTGTGTGTTGGTCCAAATTACAACAAGGGGATAAGCCCCATCCCCCATGTGACCGCGATCATCCACCTCGATTGGGGTCTCTTTGTGAATATCTAGGATATTACTAAGCTGCTCAGTCCAACTATTTGAATTTAAGGGTGGCCAGTTCCGAGTGTGCTCCAATCTAGGATTTGGGCTTCCCCAATTCACCAATAAGTCTGCATCTATGTTTGTCAATTATTTAGCATGCATCGAAATCAATAACATTATACAACTAATAAGGCCCTTAATTATTACAAAATATTATTTTCCTTTTCATAATCCTCCAACTTAATTATAATGATTTTTTTATTTGCATAATATACTCTTTGTTGCTTTTAATTTTTATATAATATACTTTTAGCAGTTTCTACAAAGGTAGGATTCTAACAATTGATTTTCCCTTGGAATATTATTAGTTTTGTTTAACTTTGACTAATGTTAATTGTAACTTTTAAATTGGGAAACAAATATTTATTTTTCAATTTAAATAAAAACAATCATTTTCCAAAGTTTTGATTAGATCATAGCTTCAATGAGTTGTTGCAGAGTTTGCATAATACAATGTCACATGGATATATGAATAAATACCTACTAAAATTTTCATTACTTACTAAAAATTTCTATAAATTTCTATATGCTCTATGTCGTATTGATTACTAGAACCAACATAGATCCATCTTAAGTACATGAGCCAAGAGGGATCAAGTTTCTTCACGTGCAAACTTCTTTAGAGTGCAAAATACAATGTGTTATTTTTCATTGTTTAAATTGTATTTGTGTGTAGCATTTAAATATTTTAACCGTCTTTCACTCTTGGAGATACCCACATCACCTATATCAATCTCTCCGAACTCAGATTTAGATGTCTTTGGTTCCGCTCAACTCTCTTAGCAGTTTTCATACCACATGATTCACCAGACTTCACGGTTGTACATCTTCAAGGTTTTTTTTCCAAGAATGAATGCATGTAGGAAGAGGAATGGAAAAAACCACAAGAAATTATCATATGATTGGATATGGAACTAGTTAGTGTGGAAAAATGACATACGTTGTTGTCTGCTTCTGTTATTAGTCCTTGCCTTCGGCAGTGTAGGGACTATAGCGATCGATGGGTGTTTAACCAACATTAAATTTTTTTGATTGAGTATTGTATTCAACGTATAACCAATGTTTTAGCGAAAATATTTCATCGAGAAAATTTTTATGGTAAGTTTTAATTTGGACCTCTTATTGCAGCCAAAACTATGTAATTTTATTAAAACTTAGGATATTCTTTTCAAATCTCACTTGAACGCCAAATTAATGCTAGCGTGTACTTAACATTATTTGAAAATAATTTATTGTTTAGTTTCTCCACTGCAATATACATATATCCAAAGAAAATAAATGCCACGAAATGTAGAGAAAAAAAAAGAAATGCAGCTTCATGGCAAGCTGCATGTTGTTTGTCCATTGATTTAGGTAGCAGGTGGAGAAGCGAATACATCACACATACATCATATCCCCCACCTCATGTCCATTGATTTAGGTAGCAGGTGGAGAAGCGAATACATCACACATATATCATATCCCCCACCTCATGTCCATTGATTTAGGTAGTAGAAGGAACGAAGACAACATACATACAACATATACCTCACCACCTTTGAGGTTGTTGGATCATTGTCGGAAGTTGAGTAGCTCCAAATATTTTGAAAATAAACCATAAATAAATATTATGAAAATTTCAAAATAATGCAGAAATTAAAATAGGTTCTGGTTCACATAATAGAAAAACTAGGAATATTACACACCAGAAAAACCAGGTTAAACACTCCTTAAGTTCCACATACTTTCCTATTTTCATTAGGTGAATATCATTGAGTCAATTAAATGCATGAATCTTCAGTGAAGGTAATTTAATAGACTCACCTTATCAGTGAATTAAACCTAGACTCTTCTGAAGCTTTTCACAAAGTGGGCTCATGATAGGGGTTCCTGCTCAAATAAAAAAAGTGGCACTCATGATATGTGTTCCTGGGCATATCGTTTATAGGTAAACGAAGACTTTCAATGGATATGAAATAAATTATTTCTCATAAATAATAATAATAGTAACATTAAGATTTCTCTTACCAATTCGATATCAATTTAGTGCACTCCAAGCTATAGATTTCTTGTCCCCATGAGATGATTGAAATAAAAAATAATAATAAAAAGAAAACAAAATGGTGCACCAAACAGACATGGAAACGTATTGCATAGCAATGATATAAAAATAATTGAGAAAAAAATATCATTTCCATAGCAGAAAATAAATGTGAGAGCAACCGTTAAAATAAAATCATTGCAATACATGGAGGGCAACCCTTTATAAACATATTAGTGATGAATCGTATAATAATAATTTCTGGTTTATTGGTTGCGTACCTTATTACCCTATACCTAAAAAAATAACAATGTCAGCCAAATTGAGCACCCTGTACACCACAAACATGGACAGACACTGCAATTTTTTTCTATATGTGTAGTAGGGGAGGATAAGTTGCACATGAAAAACTAACTCCAGGTTTCTTAGTAGGCCTAGCACAATGATTTTCTTCATTTACATGTATTTCCATGATTTGGCAGACATTTATGTTCCACTGGTTGTGAGTTGTTAATGGTTTTGGATGCCGATCAAGATTGCTAGATTGCATTGTTGAATGGTTTCACATTTGACTTTGAGTAGGGACTACAGCTACGCAGTTGCCCTTGTTTACCATGGATCAACATTACAAAGAGCCATTTATAGATAGATGTTGCTTCTTCAATAGCTAACCATTTCACAACATCTTATATGCCTTTTTCCCAAATACGTGAACATTCTAATTAAACATAAAATTTTAATATTTTAAATATGGATATTAAAAATAATAATAATGATAAAAACATAACAACTAACCGTATGAATTTTATTTTAATGAATTTTATATTTATTATAAAATTGTTAACCATATGAACTTTTAGATATCATTTTTTGGGATTCAACTGCGTTAATTTAGTCATTCATCTATGACCATTTCCATGAGAGGTAGTTGTAACTGACTAATTTCTCATGATTTTTGAATAGTCCAATTAGCACTCATTACATCGGGTGATGCTCACAGGGGTGAAGAAGTGGGATTGAAACTAGTGAAATGAATCACATAGCGTCAATCATCACTTCCGAGGCTTGCATATGAACTTTTGTTTAATATGCAAAATATTACTTTTTACAGATAAGCCATATAACCAAATCAAACCTTAGGGACCAAGCACATACTTATGACCCAAAAATATGACTATAATTGGCCTTATTTCCTTGAAAACCCATGAATTTCTCAACAGGAAATGAGAGTGCCCTAAAGAAAACACAACTAGAAGTGTCCACTCCCCAACTAGACAAATAAAATACACTATGAAGGTCAAAGGAACAACCAAGGAGGCTCATGAGGTTGAAAAATGTTGAACACCAACTCATATGAGCCCCACTAGTTTCCAAAATCAATTTGCATTGCCCCTGCACTGAAGTGTGGCATCAACCATGTGAAACCCACCTAATTGTTTCACTAGGGTCCCAAACTTGGCAAATTTTGGCTTCCAATAGTGTCATAGAGAATTCCCTACTTGCATTCCAAAATCTTTAACACAAAGTACCATAAAATAAGGAGAATGTAAAAGTTAGTGGCCTACGCTAACTCTTCATTTCCTATAGCACCCTCCCGACTATCCATACCCAAATTCATAAACACCAATACTGAACTCGCCAGTGAGCATATAAAACTATCACCCAGGATCTTGAAACTTCCGTGTGTTATGTAATGCATGCCACTAGTATGGCACTTGTGTGCTGGTCTAAATTACAAGAAGGGGATAAGCCCCATCCCCCATGTGACCGCGATCATCCACCCCGATTGGGGTCTCTTTGTGAATATCTAGGATATTACTAAGCTACTCGGTCCAACTATTCGAATTTAAGGGTGGCTAGTTCCAAGTGTGCTCCAATCTAGGATTTGGGCTTCCCCAATTCACCAATAAGTCTGCATCTTTGTTTATCGATTATTTAGAATGCATCAAAATCAATAACATTATACATGTAATAAGGCCCTTAATTATTACAAAATATTCTTTTCCTTTTCATAATCCTCCAACTTAATTATAATGATTTTTTTATTTGCATAATATACTCTTTGTTGCTTTTAATTTTTATATAATATACTTTTAGTAGTTTCTACAAAGGTAGGATTCTAACAATTGATTTTCCCTTGGAATATTATTAGTTTTGTTTAACTTTGACTAATGTTAATTGTAAATTTTAATTTGGGAAAACAAATATTTATTTTTCAATTTAAATAAAAACAATCATTTTCCAAAGTTTTGATTAGGTCATAGCTTCAATGAGTTGTTGCAGGGTTTGCATAATACAATGTCACATGGATATATGAATAAATACCTACTAAAATTTTCATTACTCACTAAAAATTTCTATAAATTTCTATATGCTCTATGTCGTATTGATTACTAGAACCAGCATAGATCCATCTTAAGTACATAAGCCAAGAGGGATCAAATTTCTTCACGTGCAAACTTCTTTAGAGTGCAAAATACAATGTGTTATTTTTCATTGTTTAAATTGTATTTGTGTGTAGCATTTAAATTTTTTAACCATCTTTCACTCTTGGAGATGCCCACATCACCTATATCAATCTCTCCGAACTCAGATTTAGATGTCTTTGGTTCCGCTCAACTCTCTTAGCAGTTTTCATACCACATGATTCACCAGACTTCGCAGTTGTACATCTTCAAGGTTTTTTTCCAAGAATGAATGCATGTAGGAAGAGGAATGGAAAAAAACACAAGAAATTATCATATGGTTGGATATGGAACTGGTTAGTGTGGAAAAACCACATATGTTGTTGCTTGCTTCTGTTATTAGTCCTTGCCTTCGACAGCGTAGGGACTATAGTGATCAATGGGCGTTTAACCAACATTAAATTTTTTTGATTGAGTATTGTATTCACTGTATAACCAATGTTTTAGCGAAAATATTTCATCGAGCAAATTTTTATGGTAAGTTTTGATTTGGACCTTTTATTGCAGCCAAAGCTATATAATTTTATTAAAACTTAGGATATTATTTTCAAATCTCACTTGAACGCCAATTTAATGCTAGCATGTGTTATGGTCCTATAAATATAGGATTCATAATTTTGAATTGAATTTTGATAGTCTTGTAAATATGTACATACCTTGCTTTCTGCAAGTTGTTTTCCCATATTTTGAAAAAAATAAAAATAATAAAATAATAAAAAATCAAAAAGAGGGTAAAAAGTCCTAAAAGAAAGATCAAAGGACTTAAAAAAATATAAACCCCAAAAGAAAAAGATGAAAGTAAGTCATGAAAGTGAGCAAGTTCAAATGCCACTACTTTTTACTTTTTCTGTTAAATAAATGATTATGGCAGAGTGTCAATAAATGCCATAATCCATGATGAGTTAAACTGTTTAATCTTGACTTGTCATGTTTTCAATTTCATGTTTTAGATAGTGAATAAAGATTTGTCAAACAGTTTAAACTTGACAAATTAGTAGATAGGTAGAGAATAATGAGGAGCTCAAAAGTTTAATCTGAGCCCTCAGATGAAATAAGGTAGATCTAGATAGTTTATGCTTTAAGAGAATAAATTTTTCAAGGTTGCAAGTCTAAATGCAGTTGCCAAATGAAGAAAAAATGTTAGACTAATGTTGGGTAGGTAGAAAGAAGTGGGAAAAATCATGTAATATTCATCATCGAGCAAAAAATCACTAATTTCCCATCCCCTGTAAGTATTTAGTGTTTTAGACTATCAGTCAAAAAGGCTCAGAGAATTTCTCTAACTTTTGTTGGGACTAGACCCAAGGCTCGATGACTGGATAGTGGAAAATGTTGAGTTCTTATGATAAAATCCCCTTTTGTATTATTTATCCCTCATTCACACTTTTTAACTTATTTTCTTAAGTAAGGACTCTTTCTTACTTAATGAAACCTAAAATCCCATATAATTAACTTCTTTCATTCATAAAGCATACAAAAACCCTCAAAAAACACTCTATCCTAAGTAAAATAGTGAAATCATGAAATGACAAGCTTTGCCTTATCTTATTCATTTTACTTAGTCATTTAGTGTATTTTTGTGTATTCCATTTCACCTTGTCATATTAACTTCTAATTTACTTTATTTAATTCCTTAAAAATATCTTATCCTATCTATATAAATCCCTTTATTTTAAATATCCCCCAAAACCCACTATTATAAAGATTTTGGACCAAAGATATTATCCACTTGTTAAAATGAAAACCCAAATAATGCGCCCTTTGGTCTAAAACTAACTTTAATGAAATATCCTGCCCCCTATGGTTATAGACCCTTTAGTGGTTTAAAACTATATAATAAAATAAATCCCGCGCCCATACATATGTTCAAAACTAAACATATTCCCCCGCACATCACATTTTTATCCTAAATTTTAAACCCAAATAATTTTTTTTTTATAAGGTTCAAAAGGCAAAAACCCCACGCCTTTGCAACCACACATATCAAGCCTTCCCCGCAATACTAACCCTTCCCCTCATAAACTTTTAACCCAAATTTTGATTGAAATAAAGACTTAGGTTTGTTTCAAATAAACTTTAACCTGCCATTATGCATATCCGCCATCCTATATAAAGCCTCACGCTTTGTATTATTTAACCCCCATTATATTATTTTAAAAGGTTTTACCGCTTTTGTCGTGCAAAGCTCTTTTATATATATAACACCTTTAATTCAATGTATATTTTATAAAAGGTTTTTTCTTTTTCTTTTTCTTGTGGCCCATAATTTGAACCCCCTAGGTCCCACCATTCTTTCAAGCTGCGACTTGCAAATAAGATCTTGACCCTTTGCTCTCGATCAAAAGATCCAGCGGCTCTAATATGATAATAGTGGTCATAAACCAAATAAATTCTTAAATGCAAGCGGACGTGAAATAGGTTGTATTGCCCATTTTAAATCACAATTGACTATTTAAAATATTATTGGATTACGTTAAGTTTGATAGAAAACCACTTACTACTGGAAAAGGATGCGATAACCACTACTTGGTTTCGCTTTCAAAACCTGAAACCACTCTCGCCATTGACGAGACCTGCATTTAATAAACATTTATGATGATTAATATCAAGGGTTAAAACCTTTGTTACACCATTTTTATGTTTATTTGTGCGTTATGAACTTTGAATAGATTCGCTTGACTGTGTAAAAGCCTTTTAGCCCCGATTGTCAACTTATGCCCAAAAGTTATGAATTCGACCACAATTCCACCATTACAGATTGACCAAGCTATTTGGCTACTCCAGTAAGCCGGACCAGACCTTAGAATCAACCAAGGTCCTCTCAAAACCTTCATGAAGCCGAATACCTGCATCTTAAGGTATTTTCTGACAAATTGAAGCCTGTAAATTCAATTTTAAACCTTTGGTAATAGAACCAGGCCTTTAACTAAGAGATTTCACCGAACCAAATTGCCTAAAAACACAAAAAAGAGGCCAAACCCTGGCCAATTTTTCCAGGAAACCCTGTTTCTTACTGCGAGCCTTTCTGAAGCCAAATTTCTAGTTTCCAAAGTTTAAATATCAAATTCAAAGACCTAAAGGGTTAAAAATTTATGAATATATCCTAAAAATCCCTTTTTCAATCAAAACCTACAAAGAAAACCCCTGTTTTCTGTTTTAGGCCAGTTTTACATCCTCAGATAAACCAAATTGAGAAAAAAGCCCAAAAGAAGCCATCCTTAGCCTAAATTGCTCAGTTTTCTCTCTGTTGAATATAAAAACTCCTGCAAACAGTATAATCTTGCAGAAGTAGCCCAAAAATGCCTAAAAAACAGAGTTAAAGCTCCATAGACAGATCTCATTCCACAGGTCTTTCAAAAGCCTTCAATCACCTCCTTGCAGACCTCTGTTTCATTAATTTTTATTTTTATTTTTGTAGGTTATTATCATATTAAGAAATTGGGCCAACAATCTCAATACTAGTTGACAAAATTGTTTGCTCCAAATTCTCAGATTTTAATTCAAAAAACAGATTGTATACAAAGAAAGAATAAAATCAAGTTAGAGAGAGATCAAAATGATGAAATGTGCATAGTGAATGGTAAAAGTGAAATCAAAATTCACAATGACAGTGAAACAAAATAGTAAAGAGCATCAGAGTTAAAGTATATCAGGTAAAAGTCAGAGTGAAAGTTAAAACAAAGTTACAGAGCAGTCAAGGTGAAACAGTAAAAGTAAAAACAAAGGCATTAATGGTTAACAGAGATGAAAATAATTTCACCAACAACAATGAAGTTTATCCAAAGTGAAAGTAAAAACAGTTAAAATAACAAAAATGTTAAAAGATGAAAACATAATAAGAAGGAACATTTTTGCAGAAATTTCCTGCTTAAGTCATTGTTTTGCAGAAACTATTGTGACCAATACAAGATGAATTTTGAAAAACTTAAGGAGTTTTATGTTCTTAAGATGTCCAACTACAAAAACCTCTCTCACTTTTCTAACATCCATTATGGGTTGGGAAATATTAAACAATATTGGAAAGAACTTTTTGCAAAAAATTCATGTTAAGTCATCATTTTGCAGAGAATATTGCGGCCAATCAGAAATACATATTACAAAACTGAAGGAGGTTTTTGTTTCTCAGAGACTCATATACAAAACCATATCTCACACACAGTTATTACAGAATGAGAGATACATGCACATATTTATAGCCTATTTTTCAAACTCTGCAAAACTTTGTTTTACACATCTTTTTGTAGAGCCTATTGTGACTAGATGAAGCAGCATTTTAGGGAACTAAGAGAGGTTTATCTCAAAAACATATTTATCTACAATAACCTCTTTCAATTTTTACATATCTATTTCGGATTGAGAAATAAAAAGGTATCATGGGACCCAAATTTTGCATAATTTCTGGAACAGAATGCACAAAGAAAGGAAACAGTTACTGACTTGGGTGCCTCATCATCAACTAAGAGTTGAGATCAAATTTGAATTCTCCTCTTTGTCATCACCTATCCATAAAAAATAGTGCCAAATAGATGCATTAGTTTTGAGTGTCGTTTACTTAAGTTCTATTTATGTAAAACAGTTGGAGATATTTGTAAAACAATCTTGATATTTTTTCAAGATATTCTTGTTTAGAATTTGTATAAATACTTCACTCTTTGAAGTATTTTGTGTGGAATAAAATTGATGGACTTTCCTATAGACATTTGCTGAACATTGGAGGCTATTGTGTGTTTGATTTCAAAGTAGCAGACTGGACAAGCTGACTGGCATCATAATTCAAGATCCCTGTGATAAGCGGATGAGTGAAGTACTTCCTACTTGTCACTGTTTCCTTTTCTAAGTTTCATGCATTCATTTTATGTTTGTTATGTCTGAATGTGTAACTAAGAGTATTACTACATGATTAGTCAAGTGCTCTCTATCTTTAACTAGTTGCCATTTTAATGTTTTCTTCTGATTTTCGGTGCAAGGAACCCTTAATTGCTCCTTCTCCCGTTTGACCTCTGCCTTCTACTTCCATTTTCCGGATCAAAGGATCCTTAAGTTCCCTTTATCCCGATCATACCACCTCACAGAAAACCACTTTCCCAAATCTATGAGGGTTATCTATCTTTCCCTGAATATATTTGTACCTTTTTGGTCTTGATTTCTAGTGCTGCTAGCTTGATTTAGACTCCATAGCCCAATGGACAAGTAGATTTCTCCATATCTTACCTCCAAGTGATTTTTTCCCACCAAGCCATTTTAAACCAAAACCAAATTTCACTTTAATAACTAGCCTAATATTATAAATCAAAACAAAGTTAAACTTTAAAGAGAGAGCCCTCTCTGAACCCTAGGAAGGCTAGTTCCTAGAGTTTGAAGTAGGTTTGTGGTTACCTCAGACTATTTCTCTTGAACCTGGAGAAATCATTGAGTGATAACAACATGTACTTAACATTATTTGAAAAAAAAAATATTTTTTAGTTTCTCCATTGCAATATACATATATCCAAAGAAAATCAATGCCACAAAATCCAAAGAAAATAAAATAAATGCAGCTTCGTGGCAAGCTGCATGTTGTTTGTACATTCATTTTGGTAGTAGGTGGAGAAGCGAATACATCACACATACATCATATCCCCCACCTCATGTCCATTGATTATGTCCATTGATTTAAGTAGCAGGTGGAGAAGCGAATACATAACACATACATCATATCCCCCACCTCATGTCCATTGATTATGTCCATTGATTTAGGCAGTAGGAAGAGCGAATACAATATACATACAACATATCCCCCACCACCTTTGAGGTTGCTGGATCATTGTCGGAAGTTGAGGGTTGTATCAACCTGCAATTCCAAGCACTAGATGAATTCCAACATTTAAAGCCCGCTATTCCAAGCACCATACATGATGGAGCTGCTTCCCAAGGTTTGGCGTCGATCAAGTGGTGTACAAACTAGCCTCAGGTCATAATTCTACCAACTGCATCAAAACGAGAAAACTCTGGCAGGTAAGCTTGTGCTTTATTTCTGAATGTTCTAGTGCATATCCTCCCTCAAGTCATGAATCTAAATGTTCCTTACAATTGTGTGAAGAGCCCCCTTTTTTCTAGGGATAAATATCTGAAGAGAAAATTCAAACCAAGCTCTAACGTTAATGTTAATTTCAGCTAAATTAATAGAAATTGTTCTTCAGAAACTTACCGTCCTTGCAATGACCTTTCCTTCAGAGAGTTTGTTTATGAACCCAAGCGACGATGCCTTCTGATTGTATTTCGTGTGTTATTAATATAATTTTGTTCACCATATTTTCTCTTGCTCTATTCTTCGACTCTTAGAGAGTCATAATGTTGTTGGAATGAACCCAACGAACCAAAAATAGCTTCAATTTAGAGCGTAATAGTTGAAGAAAACTTTGATTCTGCCACGCACAATATATTCGACACGGCAAGAAAAAAAATGAAAAAAATCTAATGGATTAAGCAGGTTGGGTTCCTGATTCATGCTATATTGATGGGAGAGCGAGAGATCAATTATAAAGGGCTTGTATGAACCATGCTTCTAGATTCTGAACCCTATAATAGGTTGGTAATAGGTTCCTTTAGCGGGCTTTAGTAGGGAGATTGGTTGAGTATCAGTTATAGAGAAGCACTTCAATTGAACCAGCGTTAGTAAGGAGATTGGTTGAGTATCGGTTATAGAGATACACTTCAATTGAAAGAGCAGGTAGGAACCCCTTTGGTAAACTCAATGTCAACTATAGAGATTAATTTAAGGAGGATATATATTATTAGAGAGGGTGTAGAGATGGTAGATGAGACTAATAGCAAGACAACGTTGTTTTGAAAATTCCGAGAAAGGGAGTAGTTATCCGCAGAGGAGCTATGGTAGAAGGTTAGGTCGGTATTTGATACCTATGTTCATGCTCATGCTACCTGATGTGGAATATTACGACCCTGACATGTTGCCTGTAAGCTTACTGAAGCTCGTTACTCTGTTCAAATAAGGGAGTAGACTTTGCCACAAAATTAGTACTCCAGTAAAGAGAGTCTCTTTCCCAAAGAACGACAGGAGGGGTAGGCCCTTTCACTCTAAAAAAACACTGCTTGGCTTCTGGCATGGTTTTCTTTCCCTGGTCTTGTGCTTAATGTATCAGGATGTACTTGGCTTATGCTACTATTGTACCCAATGCATGTGCTTCCCTGGAATTGATAGTAAGTCCTCAGTTTTTGGCGGATAGAAAGTCTCATGTGAATGGTGCTGCCTTAGTGGGATAACATTACCCCCTTTTTCCTAGCGAGAAGCTGACGCTGAGAAAGCCTCTTTCTATGATGTTCCCCCTCTTGAAGATGATCTAACCCCTTATGCGCCTCTCTTTGAGAGATATATCACCAACTGAAGATGAGAGATACTGATAATCCAGAGGGCAGGCTTAAGCACTGGACTAGTATGCATCGCGTCAGAAAGGATAGGAGAACAAGGCGTCTGTACGCATCGTAACGGTACTGAACCACACCTACAGTTACTATCATTATGGTCTCTATGAGGAACTCAACTAATAAATATAATATCACTCTCGACCGCCTCCACTTATTGGGGGGAAGATATCTTATGGAAATTGACAGATATGAACAACTTGAGTCTAGGCATCGTGATAGAGAGAGTACAACAAACATGGAAAAGTTTATAAAATATTTGAGGATCAATATGTTTCAAAGCTTATCCCTTATATCATCTTTAATATAACAGTAATTGTAATACACAAATTCGATTCCAGTAATCATAAGAATTTTATCGGCAAATTTTCTCCTTTCCCCCAAAGGGTAAAGCAATAAATTCCTTTCCCCACATCGCTCTCCTTCCTTCCTTACTAATATATAGCCTTTTCACTTCCTTTACTTTAGTATTTTTCTTAATAGTGTGAAATATTTCGTTGAAGTGGCAACACACACCGTGTTCAATGCATGGATATATCGATATGTCACCAGACAAACAGAAAATGAATATAACTTGTAACACAAGCAAGTGGCTAGACAAAAGTTCAGGACACTTGTAGTTGCATGCACTACCCCATATGTAATACCGTTTTTAACTTTTTTATTTATTATATTTCTTATTTTTATGTTCTATTAATATTTTTTTCAAATTTTAATAAGTATGATAGAACTGGTGCAATGTCCTACATATTCGGACAAGATGCGAGCCGTGCATGTTGCTTTCTCTTGTAGTATAAATCTTCCCACGTCTTCCCACGAATAAATTTACAAGAGATGCAAAAGTATCTCCAAAAGGACGTGATTTTTAAATATAACATTATTTAATTTCGAAGAGAGGCCATTTTTTAATATAAAAATGATTAATCCTTCCTATCTAAACATAGGGACCATACCTCAAATTTTGAAAACCAGTTTTATGAGTACAAATTTTATGGAAAATATCAAAACTAGCTCCAAATATTTTGAAAATAAACCATAAATAAATATTATGAAAATTTTAAAATAATGCAAAAATTAAAATAGGTTCTAGTTCACATAATAGAAAAACTGGGAATATTACACACCAAAAAAAACAGGTTAAACTCTTCTTAAGTTCTGCTTACTTTCCTATTTTCATTAGGTGAATATCATTGAGTCAGTTAAATGCATGAATCTTCAGTGAAGGTAATTTAATAGACTCACATTATCAGTGAATTAAGCCTAGAATCTTCTGAAACTTTTCACAAAGTGGGCTCATGATGCTCAAATCACAAAAGTGGCGCTCATGATATGTGTTCCTGGGCATATCATCTATAGGTAAACGAAGACTTTCAATGGATATGAAATAAATTATTTCTCATAAATAATATTAGTAACATTAAGATTTTCTCTTACCAATTCGATATCAATTTAGTGCACTCCAAGCTATAGATTTCTTCTCCCCATGAGATGATTGAAATAAAAATAATAATAAAAAGAAAACAAAATTTTGCACCATACAGACATGGAAACGTATTGCATAGCAATGATATAAAAATAATTGAGAAATAAATATCATTTCCATAGTAGAAAATAAATGTGAGAGCAACCGTTAAAATAAAATCATTACGATACATGGAGGGCAACCCTTTTTAAACATATTAGTGATGAGTCTTATAATAATATTTTCTGGTTTATTGGTTGCGTACCTTATTACCCAATACCTAAAAAATAACAATGTCAGCCAAATTGAGCACCCTATAACCACAAACATGGACAGACACTGCAATTTTTTTCTAAACGTGTGGTAGGGGAGGATAAGTTGCATATGACAAACTAACTCTAGGTTGCTTAGTAGGCCTAGCACAATGATTTTCTTCGTTTACATGTATTTCCATGATTTGGCAGACATTTATGTTCCAGTGGTTGTGAGTTGTTAATGGTTTTGGATGCCGATCAAGATTCCTAGATTGCATTGTTGAATGGTTGCACATCTGACGTTGAATAGGGACTAGATCTACGCAGTTGCCCTTGTTTACCATGGATCAACGTTACAAAGAGCCATTTATAGATAGATATTGCTTCTTCAATAGCTAACCATTTCACAACATCTTATATGCCTTTTTCCCAAATACGTGAACATTCTAATTAAACATAAAATTTTAATATTTTAAATATAAATATTAAAAGTAATAATAATGATAGAAACATAACAACTAACCGTATGAATTTTATTTTAATGAATTTTATATTTATTATAAAATTGTTAACCCTATGAACTTTTGTTTAATATGAAAAATATTACTTTTTACTTATTTTAATGAATTTTATATTTATTATAAAATTTTTAACCATTGTTTGATATGCAAAATATTACTTTTTACAGATAAATCAAATGTTGTGAAGTTTCTTGTGTGGAATTTTGTACTTATCATCATATTCAAAATTTGTTGTAGACATTGAATTTTCTCTTTTTCAATTATAAAATTGTATGACAATATGAAATTTTATTTGTTTTCACTATTTTTTAAATAAAATATTTTATTTTTCAAATTATTATGAAATTCTCCATGATATGAACCCATATATTCAACTTTTTTTTATTAGAATTGAGTTATATATATATATATATGGCCATTTTCACACTTCAAAATAATGAAAAGACAAATATATATTATATTTTTAATCTCATTTAATGAAAAACCATGATAATATAATTTTAATACCATCTTTTAAAAATAATTTTGATTATAAATTTTAAATAATAATTATTATTAGCATTTTTAAATAGTGACAATAAATTAATAATAATATAATAATATTATTAAATTTTTTATTAAATGTAGAATATGTCTATGTATAATTTAAACGTTCTGTATTTTAGTTCTTTTTTAAAGATGGTATGGATTTGTTAGAAACATAAATTTGAATTGTGCACAATTCAAGTGCTCCAAAAATCTTTTAAGGTGTTTAATTCATTTATGTATTTAGAAACAATTTTTTAACAATTGAAAATCATAATATTTTCAAAAGTTATATGGCCAAATTATTATGAACAAATTAAAACATAAAATCAGCTTTTGTTCATTTCATAAATGAACACAATGATGCACATACCACCTAATCTCTTAAAAAAAATGCATGATGGGGTGGGTTAAAAATGCGTGATGGGGTGGTTGGTTGTAACACCCCTTGGTAAACATGTAAATATTTGAAAGGGTCTAAAGTGAATAAGTTGTGAGCATGGATGTTATTATTTATCAATAAAAACAATTATATTTTCATACATAAAATTAAGGGAAAGTAAATGCTATAGTGAGTTTCATATCCATAACAGTTACAGATAGTTACAGATAGAGGAAATTTCCTACCCAAAATCTTCTCCATAGAGATAAAACATCTCAGAAGGAAAATGAAGCTAGTAGAGGGAGAATGGATCACCTGAGGCAACCTTAAGGAGAGAGACTGTGAGACTGAAACCTCTGTCACGACGCTACAAAGGGAGGTAGGATGTTTCCAGGGCACAAATTTCTTGAGCTGGATGACCAGTGGAACTCTTTCTGAAGCCTAAGTGCCCATAGAGAAAATTTCAACCTAAAACTGCCTATGAAAATGTTATGTAATTTCCATGTCAGAGTATGTAAACCAATCAAAATCCTTTAAATTTAAAAAGAGTTACATGTAAATATTTTGGAGGGAAAAGAAGAAAATTTACTTCTTTGAATTGTATTTTTGGCTTATCTTGTTATATTTTTACACAAATTTCATGTGTAGACACTCATTGGATACAGAATTAAAGTCCACATCCAACAAGTATCCATTATTCATACTTTTGAGAAAACCCACATTGATAAAAAATGAAGATTAAAAAAATGTATTGAACACACTTTTTTAATGTATATTCATTTTTTATCAATGTAGGTCTTCTTAAAAGTATGCATAATGGGTACTCATTAGATGTGGAATTTAATTTTGCATCCGAGGAGTGTCTACTCTTGAAATTAAAGTAAACCTATAAGGAGACAAGCCAAAAATACAATTAAAAAAAACAGTTTTCTCATTTTCCCTCCAAAATTCATAACTATTATTTTTACTATTATTTTATTATTTTTCCTTAAGAGGCCACTTTTAGGCTGAAATTTCCTCTAATAAGGCCCTAGACTGCTATTTGGGACTAGGTGGTCTTGGGCGAACCTGTGAAGGTTCTTGATCTGAAGATGTTCTGGATATAAAGCTAGCTTGGGAAAGGGGGTTCAATAGAGGCACTGATTCTCTGATTCTCACAGATTGAGAAGAGCATTCTAAGCCCCGTATTTTTGTCGCTAGATGATTCAATTAAAAGGAAAAGACATATAACTGTACTTACTGTTCTAAGATGTTAATTACTTTTGAATATTTTTTATAAGAGTTCTGTATGATTGTGCATTGGAAATGGTGAGAATTGATGTTATGTAGGTCACAAAACTACAAACTATGCTTTCTGTTATTATTTGCTTTTGTGCAACAAGGTTAGTTCCTGGTTGAGACCAGCTTGAACCATTTAGTTTGGAACAATCACTATTCTGTCAAATTAAAAGAAGTTTGATCTTGGCATAATTTATTTCCAAAATTATAAAAAGCAATAAGCACTGCTAATTGTTTGTAATTTCATAAATACAAATAACTAATAAAGAGAATAAGGAATAATATTTGTCCATAAAGAAAATACCATGATATTCATATGAGGAACAATATAGTGATGGGATTACATTGTATGAAACTTGAAACCTTATTCAATATGTACAACCACCTTATAATAACGACTTGTGCTAATTTATTTTGAAAGGAATAAAGGCAATGGACAAGGCTAGTACTTGGATTTCATTACAACTTCTTAGCACTCTTTTTAAGGTTTAGTATTTATCCATATGAGAAAGAAGTTGTCTTAGTATTTATCCATATGAGAAAGAAGTTGTCGCGCTGATTTTTGGTATAATGAAATGCTATCATGAGAAAGAAAAAAAAATATTCAGAATAGGTAAGAACAGAGGAGCATTTATACAAATATGCATATAAATTTTACACAAGAATTAAGGACAACTAAAATGGAAATTTAAATATTTTCATTCAGAGTCACTCGTAATTGCAAACAATAATGATAAAAAGGAAAATCAGAATTTTTTTCTATGAGAACTCGTAGAGTTAGAAGGAAACCCTATTATTGAATGAATCAATATGACAGGAAGTATTCATTCTGATTAAGTACAATGAGAAATATGCGGTCACAATTTATGTACAATTAAAATGTCGAAATATTTAATAAAAAATATGTACAAGTAGTAGTCTTATAACAAATACTAACTATTAAGTTAAATTTGAAGTTGCACATATAATTCCATACTACAATTATATTAAGTAACAGATAACCAAACTATAGGATATACATAATACATTGAACCCCAGAAGTTGTCCATCATGCAAAGCTTAATTAAAAAAAAAAATTGATGCATCCCACATAGGGTTCGAACAAGTAATGAAACAACTACCCGATATTTAATATTGTGCCTATTTCAAACAAAACGAATACAAGGTTGCAAGGCCATAAGTTTGTAGCAAAGAAAGATGGACCAAAAACCCAGGTTTGACTATCGAATCCTGAGGAAATGTTGGATTACAAACCAAATTACCTCACAGTCTCATACACGTCACGAGGCCAAGGCCTGAGTAACCCTAACATAACCTTAAGAAGCAAGAAAGAAAATACTGTAAACACCAATAAGTTCTCATACATGTCACAAGGCCAAGGCCTAAGTAAACCCTAAAATAACCTTAAGAAGCAAGAAAGAAAACACTGTAAACACCAATAAAGTTGAACCCGTGTCATATAAAGGGGACCAAATAACCTTAAGAAGCAAGAAAGAAAATACTATAAACACCAATAAGTTCTCATACAGGTCACGAAGCCAAGGCCTCAGTAAACCCTAAAATAACCTTAAGAAGCAAAAAAGAAAATACTATAAACACCAATAAGGTTGAACCTGTATCATGTAAAGGGGACCCGTCAATAAGGAGAACTTGAGAATCCCTCGATACAGAAAACAAAATTTTTCCCAATGGAGCCTGCCCACACATAAATGTGCAAAGATAAGGAAATTTGACTCAGTCGAATTAATTGTTTAAGAGAAAATTCATTTAATAATCATTAACGGAAAAAAAAGGGGAAAGAACTTCTACTTGTGCATTGTTTTAAAGAAGGTTGTGCATCATTATAAACCGGTGTGAATTAAGGAAGAAAACCCTTAGAATAATTTCACAAATAAAGTTGGCATGCAAATCACAATTCGATTGGGGTGAAGTTTGGAAAATCCTAACATGTAATCATTATTGGCTATTTGTATTTCTTGCCTAGGCTCGATGGAAGGGAACTTGTAGAAATACATACTCCCATGAATGCTCAACAATGCTAAGGGATGAATTGGAAAAGACCTATAGAAATTAGTGAGGAAAACCCAATAACCTGTAGCAAATAAAAGAATAGACCCTGTTGACAACTAGTCTGCCAAACTCAATGATGAGGGCTTCCTGTTACAGAGCTTCACCCTCCTTAGAGCTAGGGTTAGAATTGTCTGAGGTGGCATGGGGGAGGAAGGGGAGGATGTTACGTTTGTAACTTCCCCAACCTATATCAACCGCCCAAGATTTCCACCGTCAGATTGGTACCAACCAACACTTGCAGGGTACAACAAGAAGAGTTGCCGTGCTTGTAACTGTACCTCTAGAGACTTCTAACTGGTAGACTATACCTTAGGATCTAGCAAGCGATTACTACGACTAGAGTTACCATTTAACATAATCTCAATTTCAGTAGACCAAAAGGCATAGTGAAAAACATAAACACATGTATATGCCATTCGTCAAACTAGTATTATTACTGGGCATATATAAATATATATATTTATCAATCATTTATTTACACCAACACAAATTTAAGTGTAAAGAGAGATATTAAGCCAATAGTCTTTAGTGCGACTTTTTGAAAGTTTTTCTGGTCGATTTTTTTTTTTCCGGTTTAATATCTCTAAAATTCGGAAGGAATTTATTTCTAAAATCCGGGAGGAATTCATTGAAAACATAAGTTTGATGGGTAATCTTGCACAATAGAAGTGCTCAAGAGGTTTTTTAGGGCGCTGAATCCATTAAAAAAACTAGTTTAAATAACAGAAATCAAGATTTTACCGCAAATTTTTTCACCAGATTCCAACACCGAAAACTCCAAAAAGTCGCACTAAAAACAACAACTTTGATATTAAAACCTTAAATAAATAAGCAATTTACAACCTTTATATGGTAATGTTGGTCAAACATTAATAATTAGCTTATGCACTGGCCATGTAGATTTTTTTTTAAAGTATTATTACTGGGCATATATAAATATATTTATTTATCAATCATTTATTTACACCAACGTACATTTAAGTGTGAAGAGAGATATTAAGAACTTAAATAAATAAGCAATTTACAACCTTTAAATGGTAATGTTGGTCAAACATTAATAAATGGCTTATGCACTGCCCATATAGAATTTTTTTTTTAAGCTTGGGGGTAATTCAAGATGTGACAGGTGTTACATTCGGGATACCCTAAACATGAGAAATATTGATTCCTTAAACATGATAAATACAATGTGGTATTTTTAGCCATTATTTTTATCCCAAAACTGTAGTATGAAATTTTGGACCGATTTCCAAAAATTTAATTTCGCTTTTCAAACCAACTTGGATATATCAATTATATGTTGATTTTATGCGGAAAAGATACATTATTTTTTCTCTCATCCATGCAAAATTGTCACGAGGAATCATGGAATAAGATAAAGAGCCAAACTATTGGCCCTTTTTCAACTATACATGATTCTGGTATCTGCAGCCACATCATCTAGCTGCTCCACTCTAACTATGTTCAATGATTATTTCCAACCATTGTATCTTCCGATGACTCCACTCCTCTAGCCTATATAACGTAACTTTTCCTCTAGATTACATAACATAAACTACTGTTAGCAATTGAATAGATGTGATATTAATGTTGAAGTACAAAACCTCGTTGAGATTTCATGTTAATGCTATATCTACCTACATTACTCCTCCATGCTCATTTTCAAGTTCAAAATAACTTGAAAGGATCATATCCCTCTGCACTTACTCTCAGATTTTGTGCTTTTGTTCTCAAACCATACTGATGGAAGATTTTGGAGAGGAAAGGATGGTGTCCCAAAATGTATTAAACATTAATGAAAGAAGCATGAAACTATGCAATATTTCTGTAACATTATATCTTATCAACTCCTTGGATATAGGCTTACACAATTTGTAGTAAGTAGTTTTTTATTTTTCTTAAGATGAGAGATCTCAAAGAAAGGTCTTAATGATACTTGTGATATAATGTCTAAACAAATTTTTCCAAATGTTTTACTCTTTGGGTTGCAAGGTATGAAGAACTAGCAACTTTAGTAGTTAGTAGAGTTAGAATTTTTTTAAGTTGTATTTATTAGGATTTTATTGTTCATTTCCTTTAAAAACAAGTAGAAAAAAAATAAAAATATACAATTTTTTACAATTCATTATATTGTAAGAGAATGTTTGAAATGAAAATAAGTTTATTTTTTTAAATTTATCCTTTTAAGTGAATATTTTGACCATTTAATATATAAAAAAACTAATGATAAATAATAATAATAAAAAACTAAAAAAATGATAAGTCGAGATAAAATATTCATAAACAAATTAAAATTAATAAATATTCAATAAGTTTATTAATTTCAATGTTTTTACCCTTTTCTTCTCAACTATAATTCCTTGCCCTATCATAATAAATTTGCATTTTTTTATTTTTCACTTTACATATGTTCCATAAATGAAACACCAAGTTAATCTTTAATATTGTAATATTCATGAATCTCTATGCATTCATAAATAAAATGTAATTAAAAAAGGTATGAATTAAGAAATCAAAATTACAAAAAAAATTATACGGTGAAGTTTCGTATGATCGTAAACATCGTGAAAATGTTGCAAATTACGAGAGTATATTTGATCAAACTCTCCTAGCCATTCAGATAAAGAAATCCAAAGTAGATGTAAAAATAAATTAATAATAATATAATAATATTATTAATTTTTTCATTAAAAGTGGAATGTTTCTATTTTGTTGGGTTAAGCATTCATTTGGGAAGACTCTTTTGGAAACTATATGCATTTGCATGCATAGAAACAACATTTGTTGTGTTAGCTTTTTTTACATGCACCAAAAGCAATAGCTTAAGGGTTAGCTATTTTGATTAACTTTATGTAATTTGCATGTGCGAAGATCATAATTGATGTATCAATTTCTTTTAAAGAAATGTTTGGCAGTTGTAGCTATTTGTCTTACAAGAATGTGTGCTTATGCGAGGGAAATATCAGTTAATGTGATTGTTTATAACTAGTGCATATGCAATGCTATCAAAGGAAGCATGTCACAATACTTTACTTGCATGTCATGAATGTACATCAATAGATGGAGAATCATCACTAATATAGATTTGTGAATGGGTTGATTAATACTCTATAAATCTTGACATCATTATATGTTGAAGACAACATTAGCAGGAATTGATGATGACTTGTGAAAATGATATATTATGCTTAACATAGTGGTAGGTAAATGATTAATGGTTCATGCAGATGAGTGCGAGCTGCAATATGGTCCATTGTAGGTACAACCATGCCACCAAGATACCAAGATATGAAGATTAGTGGGTAAATGCTATCATAATTATTGTAATGGCATTAAGCTAGATATTTGTATTTAAACAATATTTACTTGTAATACTTATAAAAATGGTTAAGGGTGGTCTCCTTTATAATCCATTGAGTGAGGGGTGAACACCCTCACGAGCGTTTAATAATAAAATTAAACATTTTCTGGTTTTCACCCTATGGGGTTTCCAGGGTATATCGATGTTCAATGATGTGATTGCTTATTGTGTTAGATTGATGATGTTGATTCCTTGCTTGTTGTGATGTTCATAATTTCAAGTATGTGATTAATTAATTTGGTTAAAGGAGTCATGAAATGGATGTAAGGTTACATTATGCAGTTTATGTTAATAGACCACAAAAATGGTTGTTAATAGTTATGCAACTTAGTATTCCTCTACTAAAGTTACTTTATGAACCGATGAAAATTCTATCTAATGATTAGTGAGGAATCTTGAATAGTGATTTGGATTGTTATCCGTGGGTAATTTGTATAAAATTTTTCTAACTCCTTGCATTTTCACGAGAGGATATCGGGGTATGTTACAAGTGGTATGAGAGCCAAAGGTTGCAGCACTGGTGCCTTTGGGATTTGTTAAGAAAAAAGAAATTGAGGTATGCTACTAATGAACATCAGTTAAGGTATGATTCTAGCAATCCACATATTGATTGATATATGCAGTAGTTTACTTTTGACATGATATGTGTGATTCATGTTTATAACTACATTGAAGAGTAAAAAACAATAAATTCTGTTGCAAAACAATTTTCATAACATTGGAATCCCGTTGAGGATAAAAGACAATAAAACCTTTGCTGCACTTATGAACAACTCGAGTACTCAGTAGTGAAAGTGAGAGTTGACTATCAACATTTGCATATATGAGATATTACTAATACATTTAATGAACATAACTAAAGTTACCATTCACTACTTGAACTGGATGTGATTGATATATGCAGTAGTTTACTTTTGACATGATATGTGTGATTCATGTTTATAACTACATTGAAGAGTAAAAAATAACAAATTATGCTGCAAAACAGTTTTCATAACATTGGAATCCTGTTGAGGATAAAAGACAATAAAACCTTTGTTGCACTTATGAACAACCTCAGTACTCAATAGTGAAAGTGAGAGTTGACTATCAACATTTGCACATATAATATATTACTGATACATTTAATGAACTTAACTAAAGTTACCATTCACTACTTGAACTGGATGAATGTGTATAGTGATGGTGTGTGAAACTAATGCATGAATGCAAACGACGGGGAAAGTCCTTGAAGAGGATGATAAAAGTGTTTTAAGATGAAATTGAATGAAGCCTTTTAGATGTTAAAAATACATAATGAGTCGAGTAGTGAGACTTGACTATAATGGCTAGTTGCTAAATGAGTCATGTCATGGCTACATTAATATTATTAGTAGCATTGATTAGTGATGCATGACTAACTAATAAAACTTATATGCAGGAATTGATTTTGCTTAAAGCTTATTGAAAGTTTTGAACACGTGATTATGGTAATTACTTCATGTGTCAGTCTATTGATTATGGTACACAGTGGGAATTGGAAATTATAGGACTCTTACCCAAACCATTATTGACATATACACAATAATTGATATTTGTATATAATTTTTTTTGTATGACATCATTGTATGCATGAAACTAAAATGATTTCAGAAGATAATACTTGTTTAAACAATGCACATTTATGACTAGTGTTGTTGATGAGATTACGCATGGGTAGTTTAATATCAACAAGAAAACCTTTGAAAGTAAAACGCTGCAATGTGAATTACAGCAGTGAATGATAAAGTATAATGTTATAATGTGCATGATTATGTTATTTTGAAAATCATAATGTATACAACGTGTATGTCAGTTATGTTTCCTACCAATATAGATATTGTGGACTCATGTTGAGGGCCATGTATGATGTATGATATACATACAAGTTACTTTTTCTTTATGTATAATGTGCATATGGTTCATTATGTAAATTAATATGAGAAAGAATGCTAAAAGAGAAATTTAACATGCTAGATAGTTGTGAAAGGCCAGAAAGCCTTGGGTTGATGGCAGTTGCCTGCCCGTAGGGGTTGATGGTGCTTGCCTTCCCTGATTTCCTCTCCTTAGAGATAGATGATCTCAGTAAGGGAAAATAATTGGCCAATATGGTGAAGAGGGAAAAATCCCGAGACAACTCTGTTGATTTTGGAGCATGTTGGAGGAGGCCCGAAATTCCTCATAGACGAGACGTTGTCAGAGGAATAGGTAGGAAACTACCAAGAGGAATCCTATATTGGACCTTATGTGGTCATTGGAATTCTTGAGCTAGTTTTCTAGTGGAATTCCATACTGGACATGGTATGGTCTTTGTCAGAGAACTGTTTGGATGTGAAAATGACTCGATATGGTTATGGAAACCAGTTCCCATTGGTGGGAAGGAGAGTTCTTTAGCTTATTGTGGTTCTCACAAGAGAATAAATTAACTAACCTGTTATGTTAAAAATGAATTCTCTATATAATGGTGTAATTTTTTTTTACATTGTATTATTAATCATTTGAATCTCTTAGTAGGGGTTAGGAAAATATGCACATGGTGCATTGATTGACCATTTGTATGATTAGAGAGATAGGTGCTCTCTGATTACTTTTTGAAGTACTGTGTGGATGTATTTAGATGGAGCTAAGACAATGTGTACATGGTGTAGTGATTTATAAATGATTTATCATGAATAGAGGGTTGGTTCTCTTTGACGACTAGGAAGAGTGTTGTGACTAAAATATCACTTGAAATTGCATGAATGATTGATAGTTTAAAATATTTCATTTGATTGGAAATGGTGTGACTAATGTGATTGAATTTGTTAGTCATACATTACAGACTACTTTCCATGGAGTGTTGATGGTTTGTTCAACCATTCTCAGAGTGCTTGTGTAAAAGTCATCATGACTTCCAAGAGTAATTGGTAATAAACAGTAAGTTGGTATAAAGATTTTTTTTTGCTTCTATGACTTTGAAAATTTCTCAAGTGATGGCAAGTAGAACTTGCATATTTTTGCATCTATAAATTCTTATGTTCATTGATTAAACATTATTGTTTTTACTTATTAGTATTTCTTAGAAAAATAGATCCTTTATTTTGAAGGGGAAGGATCCCCTTTTGGGTTATTTAGATTACACTATCTTGATAAAGGTTAAAGTCTCAGTGAGAGAAACACACTGAGGACAGTGTTATGTTTAAGTGGGGGAGTATGTAACATCCATGGACCCACACATTTAACTCTTTTTTTCTTAAAATATTATTAATTTAATGGATTTAGTTTTCATAAGGTAGTTAGGGTTTGGTAAGGTGAAACTACCGAAGAGTAACCATATTTTTTTTACATGAAGGAGATAATGAGGGAGGACAAATAAACTACTTTTTGATATTACAACTTGGAGATGCAAGCATTAGCATGACAGCCTTTTTTTGTTATTGCGAACATGGCTTAGTGTTTGTTGGACTCAGAGGAGCTTGAGAGAATTAGCAGAGGAGCATGGGGTGCTTCGATTACATCCGTGGAGTAGCTAGTAAGATTGGCGAGTTGAGCAAGAAATAAAAAAAAACAATGTCATCTCCCAAGCTAAGAAATTTGATGGACCCTGACAGATCAAGAATTTTGTTTGCATGTCGTTGCATCCAACACAATTGTTGTTATTACTTGTAGATATGAAAAAAAGGGACACAAGTTGAAGCGTCGAGCCACTACGAGCAACCCAACTTGCCAACGTGAATGCTCAAATACAGAGATGGAAGCTTATGAGTAAAAATATAAGTAATTTTTTTATTTCTGCGAAATATTGAATGGTTCTTGTGTTAAGTATTATGATTTGATTTGATTATTTTCTTGAAAATATTTTCCATGTTTACGTGTTTATGTGGGTAAATGTGGGTAAAAGATAAGAGGGTAAGAAATATTTAAAAATAATATGCAAACATGTAATTATGTGCACAAGAATTAATATATACTATGTTAGTTTCTTTTTGGGAAAGATTATGAATTTACATTGTGTAATTTCCTGCAAAAATAATATCTATGGTATTCGATTTTTTTTGAAATATTACCTATAAATTGTGGTGCATAAATTGATAAAAGTCAAAGTTATTTCTTGAAAGCTTTCTTAAGGATTTGGGCATGAAGTGGTAAGAATGCAAGGTTGTTAAAAAATAACATATGCATCTTGTGCAGACAAGAATAAAACTCATGCTATATTTCTTGGAAAGATTATGTGTTGGTATGGAAAAAGTGATAGATTTTTCATTAGACAGAACATATATTCATATGTTGTAAAATGATAATTATTGTGCTAAAATACCTGAAAAAAAAGACACATTGCATACAAGAAAATAATTGTTATGGTAAATAGCCCTCTTTTGGAAAAGATACTTTGTGGAAAATAAAAATAATTTGTATGCATAAGAGGATCAACTATGATAAGCTTTCCTTTGGGAGAAACAACATGCTTTCCTTTGGGAGAAGCTACATGTAGAAATATAAAGAAACTAGGTTATATTAACTTCCTTTTGAAAAAGAAGTATGTATTTGTTTACATGAAAATACTAGTTTATGATGGTATAGTTATAAGAAGGGAATATGTTGTGCATATTGAGTAAGGGCTATTATGATAAGCTCTTGCATGCACAAGGAATTGTCATTGTGTTATAGAGATATCCTCTTTGCATGGATAGAAGAAATATTGAGCTATGTTCTTTTAGGAAAAATTATATGTGAGTACTTTATGCTATCATAACTATTATGTTAGTTTCTTTTGGAATAATACCATGTATATGCATGCAAGATTTGTATTAGCTTTCATTGGAAAGAATATACATATTTATATGCGGGAAAATAGAGCATGTTGTGTTAGACTACATTGGAAAAGATTGATAGTATAATCTTTGAAAAATAAGACATGTATTTGTATGCTTTATTGCATTAGTTTTACAGAGAAGAAAAAATGTGTTTGCATGATTTTTTGTGTTAAGAATTCCTTTGGGAAGATTCTTTTGGAAACTATATGCATTTGCATGCATAGGAACAAAATTTGTTGTGTTAGCTTTCTTTACATGCACCAAAAGTAATAACTTAAGGGTTAGCTATTTTGATCAACTTTATGTAATTTTCATGCGTGAAGATCGGAACTGATGTACCAGTTTATTTTAAATAAATGTTTGGGAGTTGTAGCTATATGTCTTGCAAGAATGTGTGCTTATGCGAGGGAAATATTAGTTAATGTGATTGTTTATAACTAGTGCATATTCAATGCTATTGAAGGAAGCATGTTGCGATATTTTAGTTGTATGTCATGAATGTACATCAATAAGCATCACTAATATAGATTTGTGAATGGGTTGATTAATACTCTATGAATATTGACATCATTGTATGTTGAAGACAACATTAGAAGTAAATGATGGTGACTTGTGAAAATGATATATTATGCTTAACATGGTGGTAGGTAAATGATTAATGGTTCATGCAAATGAGTGTGAGCTGCAAGATGGCACATTGTAGGTACAACCATGCCACCAAGATATGAATATATGAATATTAGTGGGTAAATGTTATCATGATTATTGTAATGGCTTTAAGCTAGATATTTGTATTTATATTATATTTCCTTGTAACATTTATAACAATGGTAAGGGATGGTCTCCCTTATAAGCCATTGAGTGAGAGGTGAACACCCTCATGAGCGTTTAATAATAAAATTAAACGTTTGATTATTTTCACCCTATGGGGTTTCTAAGGTATATCGGTATTCAATGAAGTGATTGATTATGATGTCATAGTGATGATGTTGATTCCTTGCTTGTTGTGATGTTCATAATGTCAAGTATGTGATTAATTAATCTGGTTAAAGGAGTTATGAAATGGATGTAAGGTTACATCATGAAATTTATGTTAATATACCACAAGAATGGTTGTTAATAGCTATGAAACTTAAGATTCCTCTACAAAAGTTACTCTATGAACTGAAGAACGTTATATCTAATGATTAATGAGGAATCTTGACTAGTGATTTTGATAGTTACCCGTGGGTAATTTGTATAAAATTTTTCTAACTCCTTGCATTTCCATGTGATGATATCAGGGTATGTTATAATTAGGGTGGTTAATTAATTTATGCATTTAGAAACAAATTTTTAACAATTAAAAATAAAAATATTACCAAAAATTTTATGGCCAAATTATTATGATAAAAACCAAAACATAGAACAATTAAACAATGCCTTTGTTTTTATCATAAATAATCCCCTTAATGCACTTAACATATACTCTCTTGAAAAAATGCGTGATGGGTTGGTTAGTGATTGTTAGACATAAGTTGTCATTGATAGCAAAGAAATAGGTGGTTGCAAGCAGATTAGTCAAATAACAAAGAATTTGGAGTCATTTATAGTTCAAAAGATCATCTTAGGAGCTCTTGGAAGCTACTCAAGTGGATATACCTTGGAAAGAGCTTTCCAATGGTATATTGAAATAAGAAAGAGACCTCGAGGATCAAAAGTATTGCCAATCAAAGCTAGGCGGGCCAAAAAGGGTCAAATGTTGCAGAGCTAAAGTTAGTGATTGTTTTAGTTGACATTAAGTTTGACAAGACTCTCCTAAGATGGTGGAGTAGTTGGTAGATGACAATATTTTAAACCTGTGCATGTATCAGATGGATTGGGTGCCACACGTCCCCATGATCTCATCGAAGAAATTGTGGGGGACCATGCACACTCAAGTTTTAACGAAAAGGGGGGTCTGTGTTCGATTTATTGCCCAAACCGCCAATCCAGTGTTTAATGGTCTTCATTAAAAGTGGGATATTTTCCTACTTTACGAAGAAACCACATAGGGGAGTCTACGAAAAACCATCAACAATGAATGGTAAAGAATAGTATAGAAATGAAGTGGGACAACATGATTGATCAAGGTGGCATAGACATGTGAGTTAGACCAATGACAATTGGGTAGATATCAAAAACATCATCTTAGAAGTATTTCCTTGGGAATTCTTGAAGGAGTGCTAGTCAAAACATTTAGGGAAATAGTTCCAGGGTGAGGTGGAAAGGTGGCTCGGTGTAATTAAGCGGTGATTGGTGCATGCCACAATAGTGGTTAAACCCATGGAGTACACATCACCTGCGAAGCCTTGTTTCTAGAAGATTCCAAGGTAGGTTTCAGTCTAATCCTATGGGATTATGTGGTGCTAGGAGGACGTCGATAAAATGACACATGGAATGCTTTTATTGGCTTATAGCGATTACATGGAGCCACAATGGGGATAAATTTGCATGATGACATCAAATTGATGTAAAAAATACACATGGCACCAATGAGGACGTGACATCTCGCATGTAGATTTGAAATTTTTGGGTGACCAAGTGGGATGAAAATGGGTGACACATGGAACCACTCAACGAGTGATACGTGACATCCTTGCAAAGGTCGTAGGGACAAATCATCTCAGAAGAATGACCCCAATAGTCCCAAAGGGTGCACAAGCTGAAAAGTCTAGGGAGATAGCTTTAGGACATGGTGGAATCCTGGTGGGAAAGGCAGATCACCTTGAAAATTTTCCTATTAATCCTTGTGTGCAACGAGGCCCCATAAGGAAATGTCACCTCAGACCCCAAAAATATAGAAATATTGGCAATGAACGAGGGGGCACAACTCTTTTTCATTGGTCTTACAAGGCATTGGGACACGTTGGATCACATGTGGAAAATAAAGCCGAAGTAGTGGACCAACCATAGGCACACAAGTGGAAACATGATGGGGCCTCCGAGGACACATCACCACAGAGGATTAACCTAGGAGGAAAACAAAGGTTCTCATTGAGTTTTTCCTAGGGAAATAAGAGTTGGGGGCTAAAGTGTTGGCCTAGTGCCCGGTTCTCAGTGTAGTTTTATGTGACTGATGGTGTGGGCCAAGCGTAAATAGGTTGACAACTGTATTTGTCATTTTATGATTTTTTTTGGATTCCGCCAAATAGTATGTGCACTAAACTTAGGATAATATGGCATGAATGAATCGACAACTATTTTGTGGACAATAGAAAATTTGATGTTTTATTTGGTATTTTAGCCAAATTTAGCACTTAGTTAAATTTAGAATTGTGGATAGGAGTTATGCTAAATCGTGTAAAAATTCTAGAATTGAATAATTGAGTTGAATAGCTCATATTAGATAGAGATCGGGACAACATAACAGAGATTGAACACACCTTAAACACATTAAGAAGACTTAAAAAATGTGGAACATAAGTGAAAAAAAATAAGAATTCATTCATGATAAAGGGTTGAAGTAAAATAAAGTCTAAAAACTAAAAGTATAAACTCTAATTCAGTATAAGCATAATTGACCTAGGAAGGAAATATTTGTCGATGCTATTTCTATTGGTGTTGGTTTTATGTGTGTTGATTGGAGATCGGAGGATGTTGAATATGATTTGGTGGTGATTGAGGTGTGTGATTAGGAAGATGTTTTGTTTTGTTTTGTTTTATGAAATAAAGTGACCTTCATTATTTGAGTTTGAAAATAGAAGGAAAGTTGAATCAAGAAGGTTAAGCAAGTGGCATCTTGCATACCACAGATTGTATTTCTTTCTAGTAGGGGTTGGGAAACAATTACGTGTAGGATATCCTTTTAGTAGTAGCTGATAAATCAATTGTTTAGATCCTTCGAATAGTGGTTGGTAAATAATTAAGGGTGGGAGCTCCTTTTAGTAGCCACTAATAAATCCAAGGTTGTAGCTCCTTTAAGTAGCAACTGATAAATAAAGGTTTTTAGCTCCTTTCATAGTAGCTGATAAATTAGAGATTAATAGCTTCCTTCTGTTTGGATCCAGAGAAATTTGTAAAAGGAATTTGAAACTTGTATTTATGAACGTAATTGAAGAGAAGCTTGAAGAGTCTGTGTTTAATTTATGTGATACTTATATGCATGATTGCTGAAGTACTTATTAGTGTCCTCAGATTCTTTACTTGTGAAAGAAAGTTTTAAAATTCTTATAATACTAATTCATCACCCCTCTCGCTATTTTCTTGGTTTCTAATAGTGATGCCCTAAACATGAGAGCTACAATGCTTGATTTGCAACCATTATTTGTACCCCAAAACATTATGAAATTTTGGACCAATTTCCAAAACCTTAATCTCACTCTTTATACCACCATGGATATATCAATTGTAGGTCGATTTTATGGGGAAAGGAAATATTATTTTCTCTCAACCACACAATATTATAATGACAAATCTTAGAATAGGCTAAAGGGACAAATTGTTGGCCCTTTTTCATGTATGCATGATTTTGGTGTCTGCAACAAATCATCTAGCTACTCCACTCTAACTATGCTCAATGATTAGTTCCAACCATTGTATCTTCTGATGACGCCAATCCTCTAGGTGACATAATATAAGCTATAGTTAGCAACTAAAGAGATGTGATATTAATGTTGAATTACAAAACCTCATTGAGAATTTAAGTTAATGCTATATCTACCTACACTACTCCCTTCATGCTCATTTTCAAATTTAAAAAAACTTCTGATGGTCATCTCCCTTTGCAACGACTACCAGGCTTCATGCTTTTGTTATCAAAGTATAGTGAGATTTTGGAGGGGAAAGGACGATGCCCAAAAATGCATGAAACATTGATGAAATAAGCATGAAACTATGCTCTATTTCTGTATCATTTTATCCATCAACTCCTTGGATAAAAACATACTATAATACCTTTTTTGTGAAAAATGTCAAAAAAATATATTAATAATACTTATGATATAATGTAAAAAAAATCTTTCTAAATGTTTTACTCCTTGAATTGCACAATATTGAGAATTAGAATTTTTAACAAAAACATATTTTTGTAAATTAAATTTATTAGAATTTTATTTATTATTTATTATTAGAAAAAATAAAGAAAAAGAAACAAGTCATGAAAATTTTGACAACTTTTCATATTGTTAATTTTTTTTTGAAATGACACTAAAAAAAATTATACATAAGCGTAAATGAGTTGAAATTAACAAATATTTAATAAATTTATTAATTTCAACTTGTTTACCCCTATTATTCTCAACAGATAATCTCTTGCCCTATCTTCTTTACTATCTTCAAGTCAATGCCTTTAATATTTTTGCAATTTTTAATAATTTTTTTTTTTTAATTTATTAATTTCAACTTGTTTACCCCTATTATTCTCAACGAATAATTCCTTGCCCTATCTTCTTTACTATCTTCAAGTCAATGACTTTAATAAATTTTCATTTTTTATTTTTTCAGTTTGCATGTGTTCTGTAACTTGAACAACAATATACACGAATCTCTATGAATTCATAAATAAAAATTATGCAAAGAATTATGCCATGAAGTTTGGATTCAGCGAAACATAATCATCGCGAAGTTGTTGTAAATCATGTGACACTATGTTTGTTAAATAAATTAACAATAATATATAATAATAATATTAACTTTTTTAATGAAATGCGCTTTACTTTTGTATGAGTAAGATGTTGACCATAATGTTGTATTTAAATAAAATATAATAATATTTACATTAATAGGATAAATCGTGATGAGGTATTCTGTTAACTTAGGTGCTCAGTAAACTTAAGGTACTTTGTTAAAGAACTCTTTGATATGAAGTTACCGATTCAATTCTCTGCTTCAATCAAGGTGATATATTGGACATGATGAAGATCTAGTCCTACTAAAGAAAAAAAAATCAAATTCAATTATTAATAAACTTCAATTTCCACTTTTAATTTAGTAATTGAAAGTAAAAAAAAAAATTCTATAAGAGAAATGTGTAAGGACTTCACTACTTAATATGGATGACATATAAAAATAAAAGTATTGATATTATATGATGTGTAATTCATTTTATAACATGAAATATTGAAAACAAAAATTGATCATAAAAATTTGGTGTTAACCACAAATAAAATATTTCAATTTACCTATTAAATAACATAATTTTATATCAATTTTTATGTAAAGAGAAATAATGTATTAAAATTAAAAAATTTCTTCTATTTAAAAAATAATAATAATAGCAAGAAAAGATTTATTGTGGATGATAAATCAAGTATTCAATATGTATGTTGAGTAAAAAATATTAACATATATAAAAAGAGGGGTAATTTCTATTTCATTAACACATTCTTTCTTATTTAAAGTACGAGGGAGATTGGTAATTCCTAATATAGAATTGACATATAATTGGTAAATAAAAAGACATTTAAAATTTTAAAAAATAGTAATAACAAAAGTAATTCAATATGTGTATGTATAATATTTCAGCATCAACTTTCTATATAATATAGAACAAGTCAAAATAAAAAAATATTTATATTTAAAACATTTTACAATTGTGTTGGTAAAAACTAGAATAGATCCATAAATTCAAAACTATCAAGAGACAAGAGATATCAAATCTATTGTGATAATTGCATTTGGTATTAACTAGTTGTTAACTAGTAAAATGACAGTTTGCTATTATTTTAAAGAAAAGATTGAGACATTTAATATTTTTTTTGAAAAAAATATTTTCTTTGTTGTTAATATGAAAAATAAAATTGGTTATGGAAAAACAGTTCCATAAAAAAGTAAAAAGGATGATGGTAAAAAGTATTCCAAGAATTGAGAGGGTTGTAACATACACCGTTAACTTCACATGGAAATGTAAGGAGTTAAATTTTTTTATACCAGTTACTCATGGGTAACTATCCACTCACTATTAAATATTCCTTACTCGTCATTACATAAAATGTTTACCAGTTCATAATGTAACTTTAGAATAAGAGTAGTAAGCTCCTTAACCATTAACAACCTCTATTACAATACATTAACATAATACTATGTGATGTAACCTTCCATTCATTTCATTACTCATATAGTCATCACATACTTGCCATTATGAACATCATAACAAGAAAGGAATCAACATCATCAACTTGACACAATAATCAATCACATCATTGAACACCAATATACCTTGGAAACCCCGTAGGGTGAAAAACAACAACGTTTAATTTTATTATTAAATTCTCATGAGGGTGATCAGCCCTCACTCAATGGATTAAAAGGGAGACCATTCCTTAACCATCGTTTATAAATCTTACAAGGAAATATACAAATATATAGCTTAAAGCGATTACAATAAATATGATAAAATTTACCCACTAATCTTCATATATTCATATCTTGGTGGCATGGATGCCCTACAATGGACCATCATACATTGGATCATCCTGCAGCTTGCACTTATCTACATGAACCATAATCATTTACCTCCCACCAAGTTAAGCATAATATTTCCTTTGTACAGGTCACCATCTTTCCCTGCTAATGATGCCTTAAACATACATTGATGTCAAGATTCATACAGTATTAATCAACCATTTCATATATCTATACTAGAGAGGCTTCTCCATCTACTCTTGTATATTCATGACATGAAAGTAAAATACCTTGACATTCTCGCTTTAACAACACATACTGCATATGTGCTAGTTATAAGTAATCACATTAACTAATGTTTCTCTCGCATAAGCACGCATTCCTGGAAGACAATAGATACATCTCCCAAGCATTTCTTTAAAATAAACTGATATATCAGTTATGATATTCGTGCATGCAATTTATATAAATTTAATCAAAATAGCTATCCCTTAAGCTATTACTTTTAGTGCATGAAATGCAAGATAATATACAAATGTTTCTCCCATGCATGCAAATGCATATAGATTCCAAAAGAGTCTCCCTAAACGAGTGCTTACACACGAAGCAGATAACTTCCTTCACAAGTCCTCCCAAAGAAAACTCTCAACAAAGGTTAACATGTAAACATATGTTTTCTTTTCTGTAAAACTATGCAATTAAGCAAACAAATGCATGTCTTCTTTTTCATAGATTATACTAACAACTATTTTCAATGTAGTTTAACACAACATGCTATCTTTCCCACATACAAATATGCATATTGTTTCCAATGAAATTTAATACATTTATTGCATGCCTATGCATGGTCTTCTTTCAAAAGGAATTAACATCATAATCATGATAATATAAATGTGATCACACAGTTTGTTCATCTAAAGAAATATAAATGAATAGTTACATGGATTTATTAAATAACCAATCTTTACCAGCACCATGGTAATCTATTCATGGAATTATGAATTAACTAATATTCACAAATACCCTGGTAATCTACCCATGGATTTATGAAATAATTAGTATCTACCAACACCATGGTAAACTATCCATGGATTTATTAATTCATTAATATTTACCAATACCATGGTAAACTGTCCATAGATTTATTTAATAATTACTATTTACAACATGGTTAATGAATATTAATCTGAGAAAACTTCTCTTCTCTTCTTCATTGCACATGAAGATATTACGAGAGTTACTCTCTTTAATCTATTCAAGAAAATACTTAGGACTTGTTGAGTACAAAATCCCTTTTAAAATAAGAGCATGCATCTTCTATTTTCTTGCTTATATAATATTATATAAATATTTACATATATATCTCTTTCCATATAAACATGGGAAATATTTTGAGCATAATCAAACACTAAAAACAAATGAAAAATAATTACTTATGTTTATCTACACACTAAAATATCTTTCTTTACTAAGAAAGATAACATAAGTTCTCTATAGAAAAATTTAAAAATTATTTTACTAGAAAACGAATTAACTTATCTTTGAGCCCACTACACATATCCAAGTATTAAAATACTTAACTCAAGTATTAAAATATTAAACTCTTCCCAAAGAAGGACATACTATACTATAAGTGATTATACAACTTATCTTTCCAAAACGTGAGTTCTTGGTAGCATTTTTAATGAAAATATTTCTTGCATTAGCTCTTACCGATCACTCTCTTCATATATATGTGTAGGAGTTCATTAAGGGTTCGGTCCAAGATGCCATTGTTTCAAATAAAAAGAGACAATTTTCCATTTATTTCGAACGGTCTTTAATTCGGCCTATAAATTTACTCAGAATGCATAATGTCAAGTTTTCTTTCCAGTTTTAGACCTTCGAACTACCCAGCAAATTCAAGTCACTTGTCTTTCCTAGCAAGAATAGGTTTTTTTTTTTATACTGCCTACAACAGTACTTCATTCCTCGATATAATTGTGAGTTAATTTCTTTACCCCATTTATTATAAAATTTAACTGTACATGCATTACAAATTATTAAAGTAAATTCATAGTTACACCCAAACCCATCAGTATAGCAGGTATTATAATTACATGCTAAGCCATCCATTGCTTCATAATAACAATATATCAGATTTACTCATTTCATCGATAACAAAAAAGACCTAGTGGAGGTTGAATCTACTAACCAAGATATTAATGTGCAGAATCCTTCTAATCATGATTATAATATCTCAATTGGAGAGTACATCGTTTTCTCATTTGCGATCGAAATAGGAGAAATTCCAAGGCCAAAAGCACCCTACGATGAGAGAAAAGGCCACGGCGGCCACAACATCCATAACCACACGCAAGAGTAATGATAAAGGAAACAAAGCAACCATCATGCTCTTCCAAACTCAGTGCTATTGTCATAACCATCCCTCTCTTCAATACGCAACACATATTTGTTTTAACCGATTCAAGAATCTGTTTTACATGAAACCAATTCTTTATTTTCTTGATTTTAACAATTAAAGTGAAAATATATTTACCATATGAATTTACGTAAGAGGTCTGAAGTATGTGGTGGTTGGAAAATTTGAACAATTACATGTGGTTGGACAATTTGAACAATTACCTGTTCCTCTGAGGATAAGAGGCATATCCTAGTGAAGAATAGGGGTTCTGTTCAAAGAATAAGGAGGAGAGTGAGTAATTCCAGCGCTGGTAGAGACCAGTGAAAACCACTCAACGTTCCTGAGAAATTTCTGGTACTGACTGGATTTGGGGTCCTAAGGTCACAGCAGAAAACATTGTCATCTTGTACCTCTCAGGTGTGGAGCACGAGGGAAAGAGAAGGACGTAAGTTTTTCTCTTTAAGGTTGGGTGGACATCATCAACAAAATTGCTTAATTCAAATAAGTATCTATGTACTTCAGAAAACTTTAAATAGGAAAGATGTTAAGGAACCTGTACACAGTTATGTGTCATTTAGTTACAGGAAAATAATTCCGTGAATGATAAATGTATGGAAGAATGAATTCTGAAGTATTTATGAATTAGTAGCTATTAAGAGTTATGTGAATTAATAGTGTGCTCTGTAAATTATTTCTGAGTATGAAAAGATGAGTGTAAGGGGGAACTGTATAATATGAAAATGGTATATGGTCACCTTAAGTAAAATACAGAGGTAACTGCAATATCTTGCTTTATAAACAATAAATTTGCTATGGCACAAACTGAAAATATGTTAAGCTATGCAAAAACGGGAATTAGTGAGTAAGGGTAGATAAGCATTTGAACTACTGAAATAAATGGTAAAATCTGAAGTAAATAGTCGAATAATAAGCCTACTACTCTTTCCTAAAAACTGTTGAAGAGCTAACTGTCGGTTCTAGGTATGAGGTGAACCCCAACCCAGAACACATCGTTACACAAATCTAAATATACACGGACAAGAGTTTTAGGTGGTCCGGTCACCTAAGCAGAACAAAGACAAATTTTTTGTGTAAATAAACTTTAAAATGGAAAGTAAACATTTGCACAGGAATGAGATCTTTCATCAACAAAGATATTGAAACACAAAAACCATAAAAAGCTAATGATATACAGGAACCATATAATAACTAGTGAAAAACAAACCAAGTTCATTTATAGATGTAGAATAAGAATACGAAATACAAGGACCAGCTAGAGGCTTTGTATTTCCAGAATGAACAGTTAAAGTGGTAACCTTTAACTAGAAAACGATAGCAGCATATATAAACTGTAAACGATATTATGAATATAAAATAGTAAAGAGTTTCTTGTAAATTTCCAATATAAGAGTTTATCTGCAATTCATAGAAAAGAAGGAACTAATGTGTTTACACTGTAACAGCTCTGTCCAAACAAAAAAATATAGCAAATGCATAACTATGACTGAGACCACCGAAACCAGAAGCACCGGTTCAGAGGGAGTCCTTTTAAACAAAAAATACGAACATTACAATTACAGGTGATATATATAAACATTTTTACAAACATTGAAGTTCATATATTAGGAAATGTCCTCGGATTTCCTAAGCTAAAGGAGAACCGCCGAGCTACAATCGGGCTTTCTAATTTTTGAGGCAAGCCACATAGTATACACCAAGTATACTAGAGCAGATATATACACCAAGTATACTAGAGCAGATACAGAGTACTTTGAGCACCGAGGTGGAATTCGAAAATAGAAATAACTGAAAGTAGCGGAAGAACTATTAACCGAGAGAGAAGCTTTAACATCTGACCCTGAGGGAAGTAGGGGTTCTGGTTTATGAATACCTGTAAACACAAACAAAATAGAATAGAAAATAAGAACACAATGGAAATAAACCAGAGTTCAAGCTCAGAAATAACCTAGAGAGGAAATGAAGTAACCGCGTATACTTGTATTGTTCAATATTCCATCTAAATGCCAAGCACCGAGCTGGAAAGGAAAGCCAAAAGCGGATAAATGGATTAAAGACTCGATGCATATAAAATGGTGAACTGAGGAACAAGAGATAATATCCGGAATTGGGAAAACAAAATGAGACTAGAAGAGATGAATTACCTGCACAAGAAACTGTAACTGTTTCAGCACTTTTGTGTTGGTGTCATGACCGACAACGTTTCTCCAAACTTCTGAAGGGCGCAAAACAAATTATATACTCCATCCTAGATTAAGAAAATACGCAAAGAAAACCATAATCATGAGCTAAATGAAACGGGTTGCACATGGTGTGGCAATACCGCAATCAACTTACAGTGCTAGCAAAAGAAAAAGGGTGAAAAATTCTGATGCCAAACCTTGATGGTTGCAGAGCCAATTTTTCCTTGCGCGGAAAGAGTAGACTGAGGGAAATGGTTAGGGTTTCAAGGTTATACCAAGTCCTTCCAACTGAGCACACCACCGTTGATCACAATAAGGATCAAACAGTGGGCGAGACGGCAGGTGGCCCATTGGAACGTGTACACAGATCCCATAAAAAATATAACCACTGACACATGAAATGAATTTGCCAGCTCTGAATAAGATTTAGTGGTACAAAAATTAATTCAAGACCGATCTTTGAGAAGACAGCAAAGGGTTTTAGACCTTAGTTTATATAACCTTTGAAATATGTGGAAAGACTGAATTAACTGCAAGAACCCTTCAAATATCAAAATCATTTATGCTATGGTTTGTAATTAAATTCGAATCCAGAGCTTAGATGCAGATAGTGTACTCTTCCATTAACATAAGTTTTGTATTGTCAAGATATCATGTATATAAATATTTCAATATTAAGGTAAGAAATGATTTTTTTTATATGGTAAAATTTAGGTGCTAGATGTTACAAGTGGTATCAGAACAACGTTTGCACACTGGGACCCTAGGGATCATTTAACGATTCAAGATGTGTGTATACTGATGCACAGAAAAGAAGTAGTACAACAAGGGAAAATATGAGAAGAGGATCAACACAACAAACACCTCAGAACACCGGGGAACCTACATCCCAGGCACAACCAGAAATGAATCCTGAGATGTGGATATAGTTGAGCGTAGACCAATGCCAACATACTAGTAGACTGCTGGAGGAAATTGTTGGCGAGAAGTCGTGTCTTGCGGGACAAGACTCGGTGTTCGTGAATTGTGGGCCAATAAAGGGGTCCGATGTAGTCTAGGATCACGCCCGCATTTTTCACTCCTACTCCTGTGAGAGCGCGCGGAGTCTCACCTGAAAGGCGCGTCGCGCAACCACACACGGTATGATGAGATCAATGGCAAGGAACAGAGTCGCAACTCATGATGGACAATGCATCATTTATATAGACAGATTCATGTACGCAAGAGCACTTAAGAAGCATTCAGATATTTAGCAAATAAAATTTTAAACCAGCATAAACACATTACATGCATGTAAACCTCTTATTGAGACAACAACCTTTCATTATATTAATCTCTTGGCCAAGCACATGATTACATAGCATTTTCAGTGATAGCTTACAACTCTGATACAGATGTCTTACGGAACAGAAAGGTAGAATAGAGAAGATTAGGAACCATAGAAGTGTCATGTATGATTTCCCGCAGTCGCTATGTGCTTCTTCTCCTGTCGCGAGCCTCACAACCTCTGCAGCATCCTCCTTCTTTCAGTCGGGTGACTGTTATTTATTCACCCGCTATCGCGACTATCAGTTCCTCTGTGTCTTTTCTTCAGCTGCTTCCAGCTTCTCTCCTGTTATATGTGTGTTCCGCTTTCTGTCTTCTGCTATGTGTTTTCTTCATCTGTACTTGTGCGTGTTCTTTCTTCAGCTATCTCATGCTTCCGCGCCACCTTGATAGCTCCGCGACTCCTGGTAGTTGCGACGCGGTCGCGATTGCCATGTGTCTTCATGCCGCAACTCAAAAGGTCAAAATTCAAAATGTTCTAACCAAGATTTCAAAAACAAGGACCCCAACAGGCCCCGACCACAGTTCGTTGACTCGTCCCCGAGTCAATCACAAATGACAGTCTCCACCTCCATTGCCGCGCTGGATCCCGTGCCCTGTTCGGCCTGTGTGCCTTCGTCTCGTGCCCTTTCCTGCTGTGCTCCTCCAAGCGGCTGTTCAAACAAGGGCCCCAACTCCGGGACCCTACGGAGCGCTATATCTTTGAGCCCGGTGAAGTCCGACACCACTTGCTGCCATCCCTGCATTAGCGAGTCTGCTTCCTCAGTGATCCTGGTGGCAGCGGCCTCCTCTATATTTGTCGGGACAACCCCGAACATCGTGGTAAGCTGGGTCTCGGCCTTTGCAGCTAGCTGTTGTATTGATTTGGCACTGGCTTGAATGGGCGGACGGATTTTTTGAATTATCTGCTTGGCCGTTGCTGAGTTGGCCTCGGTCTGTTGCATTTGAACCTCAAGCTCATTCACCTGGGCATATAGTTGATCTAACCGCGCGAGATCTGTGGTCTCCTGAATTTCCCTGGAAATCTGTTGCAGCTGGGTGGAGATGGGCTGCGTTTTGACCGTGAGGGCGAGTGAACACTCCTGCAGACTTCGCAGGAGGTCGTAGGCCTCGCGCGCCGTGGAGTGAAGGGTCTCCTGCATATGAGCTGCCTGGGTCTGCTTGGCTGCTACTTGTTCAGAATATACAATCTGTGGGTCGAGGAGCGCGGGACGTGCGGCTAACGCCGCTTGAAGTTCCTGATTCTCCCTACGTAGACCCATGAAGGCAGACCGAATGTGGTAAGCCTGGACTGCTACATTGCTTTCCACTATATCGTCAGGAAGTGGGGCATGGTGAGCCCTTACAGTGGGCCATAGGTCTAAGAACGCCTGAGTGGCAATGGTGACCTGCTCCTGCAGGTAGGTCTTCTCCTTGGTCAGATGGTCATGCTGTTCAGTAAGCGCTATGATCTGGTGGTGCTGCTCATCGCACCGCTGCTGCAGCTCCGAATGAAGCTGTTCGGCCTGCAGGGTCGCCCGCTGAATGAATAAGTACAACTGGGCTGTACCCCATGTTTCTACGTTGGCGGTGCCGAAAGCGCCCTGCTCCGGTATTCGCTCCTGCAGAGGTTGCCCAATGGCCACTGATCTGTTGGAATTCTTAGGAGGGGACACCGGTGTCTGTTGCTGCATTGAGGTGCCCATGTCGGAATCTGGCTGTTCTTGCTGAGTGGTCTGGCCTGTGGGGAGAGGGTCAACATGCTCAGGTGGAGCCTTGACCAAGTCAGGCCCAACGTTGGCCAGCCGGGTAAATATAGTAGAGAAAGAACCCTGGGGTGTGGCCACAGGGTCGACTGGTGGTACCACGGCCGCAGTACTGGAGGTGACTTCAGCCCCGTGGTCTCCTCCAAAGAGTTCCCGAATAAGGGGGTCGGATACAGTGGCAGATGAGTTTGATGGAACGGATGAAGTGGCAGGTGGCTGGACGGTGGAGGGAGCGGTGGACGGTGTGGAGGAGGGATGAGGCGAATATTGATGAATTCTGATGGGTCGATCAGGGGTTCCTCCAGAATTAATGTGCCTGTGAGTGGATTGGGTGGCAGATCGTCATCAGTAAGGTCCACCACCGGATCAGTGACGGTGGTGCGGGTCCGCTTGGATGGAGGGGGGTCTAATTGATCAACTCTCGGGCCCAATTCGCCCATTGGGGTGATGATGGGGCTGGTAGAAGTGAATAATTTGGTAGGGATGGGAGAAGTGAGACGGGCAGTATGGGACAAAGAAAGAGAACGACTGAGCTGGAATTCAAAAAATAAAGGAAACAAAGGGGCACCGCTTGAAATAACTTGGGTCACCACATTGAGATTCCGTACCTGAGTATTGAAGTGTTGGACGACAGGGACCAGTGATTCGGGGAGTCCCTGTGAGGTCCCGGTTGCATCCTGAGAAGGTCTCGCCGCGGCCTGTGAGGGCCCTACCGCGCCCGTCTCGGCAGGCCGTTGCGTCGGCAGCATCCGCTCAAAGTTGTATCTGGGGATCCCGTCGCGGATGTACTTTGTGACCCCTGGCCACGCAGAGACCTCGCAGTGAAAGGTAGCATCGTCCAGCTGGAATTTGAGCGGCGCCATGTGGAAGGTGGCTTCCGGCACACAAGTGGGGCGGAGGTAAGTGTGCCTGTGGCTTACCCCGAACCATACCTGCTCATTATAGTCGTCCAACAGGTTCCTGGGCACCCGTTGCTGGTTGGCCACCACATCTACCATTAGCCCGTACCAAGCCCAAAACGCTTCTGCATTCACCTGTTTAGTGCTGGGGTCAGAGGACACCTGCCACGGGGTGAATTTCATCACGAGGGGCTGGCTCGCACTAGTTTCTGCTGGCAGCCGGACAGGAGGAATGTGCCATTTCCACATGGAAAAAGCTACAATCAGGTAACCATAGATGAAACTAGTGGTGCGCTTATAATTCTCTTCGCATGTCGCGAACAGTTCTTTGAGCACGAAAGAACACCAATTCAGCCTGGTGCCTTGGACACAGTGCTCCGCAATGGAGATGGTATCCAAGGTGCACTCTCCTTTGGTATAATGCCGCATCGTCTTGCTAGCAATGAGATAGCAAGCGAACCGAATCTCCGGCTTGTTAATCAGATCAATTTTGGCACCTTTCCCCCCCCGGCGAGTGCCATATTTGGCATAGAGGTCTGTATCACCCGACTTTCATGCGCGCTTGGAAGATGTCTGACCGGCAGCGGAGACGTCTGCGCCATTCTGGGACAGCCCTGTGAGGCGATGAATGTCTTCAGCGTGAATGGGGATCTCCTTGTTTAGCCACAAGGACCCATTCTGAATTCGGCTGAGGAGGAACCGGGTGCATTGCAGGGCCGGTCCGGTAGTCCCAAATACAGGAAGAGTTCTTAAATTCATAAGGGACGATTGCTGGAGGCCCCTGTACTCTGGTCGCATTTGGTTGGCTGGACTACCGCCTGGTGTGTAGTGATGCTCCATATATGTCTGCCAATGGAGGGAGGGGAATTCGACCGGGTCGGACAGGTTGGCATCTATCAACGCTGCACAGTCGTATTTGCCAACCAGCGACTCTGTCCTGTGGATCCGACTGTCCAGCGCCGGTTCAACAATGGATAGGAGAGCCTTTGGCATTTTGGCACGGCGCTGGTAAACCTGGAGAATTCTCCTGGAGGTTCTATCTTGGTGCGGTGCGTTTTGAGACTTCAACCGCTCTGGTGTCGCTGCAATTGCCAAATTGAACTGGTCCGGCATTCTCGTGCTGTTGGTCTCCATGCAAGTTATGTCATCACCTGGCACGAGCGGAGTTGATGAGACCGCATAACGATAATTAATTCCTGCTGGCCTTCTTGCCTACGATAATCGTGCGATCGATCGCATGCCTGTGTGTAATCTGACAGTTGCTAACGGCGGCATGGGGAAATGGGCGGACGCGACGGCTGAGGGGACTACGGATGATGGAAAATGATTATGGTACGATTACTGCCTACTTATGGTAATTTATGATGCAAATCTGAGCGATCCTACGGACTGACAGAAATGACCTGGATTGATACTGGCACGTGGATGGATCCTACAAGGATGACACGCTGGACGGGCGCCGCCCCGACCACAGTCGGTTGCGGTGCGGCCCCGCAACTGATCGGTTATTGACAGATTACCTATGAACGAAAAAGACTCCCTACGCTCATCCCGGTTGCGGGAGAGTTATTCGACTAAGCTACGCTACGGGTGTTCTCGGGTGCGAGAGTTATTGATGAGAAGTGAAAGGTACCTACTCCTGGTAGGGTTTCAGGCGTGCGCCATTCACCCACCCAGGGAGAACTGTACCGTCCAGCTGTGCCAACCGAACGGCTCCTGAGTCGCGGATCTCGATGACAAAGTAGGGTCCCAACCAGTGCATCTGGAGCTTGCCTGGAAACTTCTGGAACCGGCTATCATATAAGAGAACTTTGCCGCCAACTTGGAAGGCTTTGGTTTTGATGTGGCGGTCGTGCCACACTTTCTGCCTGGCCTTCTGAAACTTCTGGTGGAATTTCGCCAGGAATCGGGCCTCATCCAGCTCCTGTAGCTCCTGGAGGCGTTCTCGAAGTGACTCCTCTTCTGAGAATTGAAGGGACGTTGCGATCAAAAGACTGGGTACAGTGAACTCGGCGGGAATCACAGCTTCCTGGCCATACACCAACTGGAATGGTGTCTGGTTGGTCAAACGTTTCACCGTGGTCCGGTAGGCCCACAATGCCGCTGGGAGACGCTCGTCCCAATCGTCGCGCTGAGCATTGCAAATTTTAGTCAAGCCCTTTTCGAGAATCTTGTTGAATTCTTCCACAGTACCATTGGCCTGTGGGTGGTATGGGCTGCTTTTATGATGCTGAATCATAAATGTGTCCAGTAGTGACTTGACCATGGCATTAATGAAATGCGTACCCTGATCGCTGGTCAAGCTCCGTGGGCAGCCAAACCGGCTGATGATGTGTTCAAAAATGAACCGGGCAGCGGTCTCTGCCGAGCAGTCGCGTACCGCCGCTTCCTCAGCCCACCGGGTGAGGTAATCCGTGGCGGTAATGATGTATCGGGCCTTGGAGTGTCTGGCGATCGGGGCGATGGGACCGATGAAATCGACAGCCCACTTTTCGAACGACCGCAACACATGCACTGAGTGTAGCAGAAGCTCGTCCCGGTGCGAAGGCCTGCTCATCCGCTGGCAAACATCGCAGCGCTTCACATAGGCCTTACAGTCAGCATGTACCTTCGGCCACCATAGGCCAGCTTGGAGCACCTTCCTTGCAGTGGGTTTCGCACCCACATGCCCTCCCGCAACACCGCTGTGACATTCCCACATCACCGTGTCCCGTTCGTGGTCAAGAACACCTCTGCGCAACACCTCATCGAGGCCCAGTTTGTATAGCTGCCCCGCGATCAATTGGTAGTCGGCTGCCCGGACAACCAGGTGGCGTTTCTGGAGCGGGGTGTAATCTTGAGGGCACTGTCCCGTGGTCAGATAAGTGGCAATGTCAGCCAGGTAATCTGGTACTTCTTCGACTCGGAAGAGGTCGGCATCCGGCAGCTGATCGTCCAACGAGCCCTCATTCTCTCCCGTCTCCAACCTGGATAAATGATCGGGACCGACATTCAACCTGCCGGGCTTGACAATCACCTCAAACGTGAATTCCTGGAAAAGTAGAAGCCAGCGACAGATCCGTCCTTCCAAAACAGGCTTATTCACCAGATACTTCAATGCAGAGTGGTCCGTAAAGAATTTGAATTTTCCGCCCAGGAGATAGTGGCGGAACTTCTGGAGGGAGTACACCATCGCCAACGCCTCCTGCTCGGTCGTGGTGTAATTCTTCTCCGCATTCGATAACCTGCGGCTGGCGAAGTAGACGGGGTGGTCAACTGTCGTCTCCCCGGGTTGCGCCAAGACAGCCCCAAGTGCAATACCGGACGCATCGATATGCACATGGAACTGCTTATCCCAGTCGGGATGAACAAGTATGGGCGCCGTCGCCAACTTCTCCTTCAAGGTGTCAAGGGCCTTCCTACACTCCTCCGTCCACTGGAATACTTCTGACTTCCGCAACAGTTTCTCCAAAGGGGCCGTAATCTTTGCGTAGTTGCGGATAAACCGCCTATAATATCCTGTGTGCCCGAGCAGTGCACACAGCTGCTTCACGATTTCGGGGGCTTCCATGTGAACTATGACCGCGACCTTGGCGGGATCGACACAGACCCCTTGCTTGCACACCACGTGGCCTAAGAGTGTGCCGAATGGAACTGCAAAAATACATTTCTTCAAGTTCAAGGAAATCTGCAGCTGACAACACCGGTCAAACATAATACGCAAAAGGGTGGCGTGTTTCTTCAACAGGCTGTAGACGGTCCAGTCGTCCATGTAGACCTCCAGGAACTTGTGAATGTACTCCCGGAAAGCAGCAATTACAATCCAGGAAAACACAGCCGGTGCATTCTTCAGACCAAACGGCATAACGTGGTATGCGAATGATCCCCACTCAGTGGTGAATTTCGTCTTTGCTTTGTCTTCTTCGGCAATGCGCACCTGATGGTAGCCCGAAAACCCATCGGTGAAGGAATAGGCTTCGTTTCCCGCAACATGATCTAGAACTTCATCGCTGAAAGGAGTGGGAAACGGATCGTGGATGCAGGCATTGTTCAGACTCCGGTAGTCTACGCAGACACGTATCTCCGCTTTGTCCTTCTTGTTCTGAATGACAATGGGACTCACCCACTCTGCTTCTTCTACTGGAAAGATAAGACCTGCAGCTAGCATCTTGTCGATCTCCATCTTGACCTTTTCTTTGATTCGTGGGTTCAGCCGGTAGGGTCGGTGCTTCACCGGCCTGGCCCCCGGTTTCAGCACGATGCGCATTTCGCTAAGGTCCCCCTTGATCCCCTTCAGGTCTGCAACCGAGGACGGGAACAAGTCTTCGTATTCCCTAAGGAGGCTGAAAATTTCTTTTGTCGTTTCCTCGTCCCAGTAATCTCCCACCGTTGCCAGCTTGGGTTTCTCGTCGGTTCCAATGTTCAACTTCTTCATCTTTAGTGGTTGTAAATGGACTCCTTCAGTTGTCGGCTCTTCACTGATGTTCCGCTCGCCTTCCTTTTCATCAAAATAGAGATGCCTGAGGTCCTCCAGACTATCATCATCCGGATCGCCGTTAATTCGTTGGCAAACCAGCTCGCGCCTGGCCTCAGGTCGTGACACAACCAGGCCCCCGTCGGGCTCGGGATGGCGGAAAAACAAGACCTCCTTGATTGCCTGTAGGGCCCGAGACTCCTGCGCCGTCTCCCCTTCGAACAAGAAGCACCGAACGAACTTGTCCGTGGCTTCCTGCCACGAGCGGGTTCCCCATTTCCGCTCTTCTTCCAGGTACCAGGCCTGGGGGATTGTATCCAAGCAGTGGATAAACCTGTGGACCCACAGCTCCTCCGGGTACCTGATGCTGCGCCACTGCTCCTCACAGGCCCGCAAATGGTTTCGCGGGTCGGAAGTTCCGCGATACTTAAGCATACTGCGAGGTCCGTCATCCTCTTTAAAGCGTGCCCGCAGAGCATCCGCCACGCAATCCCATCGCAACAGAGTGTCGCGGTGATTTTTCCACCACCGAGCCGACGTCGATTGCAAGGCCACCTCCAAAAGTGGCATCCGGCTTTCATCTAGGACCATGTCTTCCACCTTAGTAATAAAAGTATTGACAGCTTGCATATTTGACAAGGTGGGATATCCGCGGATCTCAGTCCCCACCCACCGGACTTGGGCAATGGTAGCGCATCTCCATGTGGTGGTCTCATAGCCCCCTTGCTGCCAGTCTTCCCACGCGAGTTCGGATCCGAGTTCCGAGCTCTGCACACTCCGCCAACTGACAGAGCCAGTCGCGGTCGAGTTAATATAGTCGTCCCACTTTCCTGCAGTCATCTGATAAAGGTGGTCCATCATCTGAGCATCCTCCCGATTGTCCACTGTTTTCATATATCGCGGGCCCTGATACGGGTCAAGGGGCTGGGTGACCCGTACCTCCCCATCCTCAAAAATCATCAGCTTATTTTTAAGGTCGATGATGGCGTAATTCTCAAAAGCCCAGTCAATGCCGAGTAAGGCAGGATAAGGATCCTTGTCGCCCATGATATCAATAACCTCAAAATCGGTGTATGTCTTCACCCCCGCAATGTCGACCTCGACACCCTCGAGCCGGTCGATTGGCAGAATACAGTACTGGTTCACCATCCTGAGTTGGATTGGCGAGTAGGCCAGTCGTGGCCTTCCAAGGGCCTCCCACGTCTTTCGTGGCAGGATGTTGACGTCGGACCCCAAGTCCAGCATGGTATCGCTGATTTGGAATCCCGCAACCTGCGTGTTGAGCCGAAATTCTTTGTCTGTTCGTTGCTTGTTCCACTTGACGCGCTGCACATATTGAGGGCCAGCATTCACCGGATCCCTAAGTCATGTATGACCCTGTAATGCTCCTTCCAAAGCATGCTTAAGTTGCTGCCGCAGCGCAGCATTGTCAATAATCCTGAGGAATAGCTGGAGCCAGTCCTCGATCACAGTACCTGTGAAATTCTGCGCCCCAAATTCTGGCAGCACGGGCTCCTCCAGACCTCTCACGTCCCGCAGCTGGGCGAACGCCTCAACTGCCTCCTGGAAATACTTCTTCTGGGCTTCGGGCCCGATTAACATCTTCGGGGATGCCGGCCGAACCACTCGTGCTGGCTCCTTCCCATGGGCATCCTCTCAAGTTTTATTTCCACCCCTCGTCACGATCGCGACGTTCTGCATGTCTAGGGTCGCGGTCCCTCACGGCTATGAGTTTATCAGATTCGCTCCCCTCTACCTCGCCCGTTCTTCCCACTTCTTGATGAGCTCCGGACAGTCCTCTATGGTGTGGGCGTTTACCCGGCACTGGGAACACCAGGGTCGTCGCGGAAGGGGACATTCTCGAGCCACGTGACCCTCCTGGTCACAGTTGTAACATTTCACCAGACCGCGTCCGCCTGTGCGGCCTCCCCACATGCCGCCGCCTCTTCCCCTTAGGGCCTTGTTCACCCTGTAGGCGGGACGATCCAATCGATCCGCAAGAGCATCGAGCGCCCTACACTACTCAGTGTTGTGAGTCGTGGAAACACAAAATTCGCAGTACACATTTTTTGGGACCATGGAGTACTTCTGTAGTATCGGGCACATCCGAGGAGGATGCCCCAACATTCGGCAAATCTCGCAGTACTCTGTGGTGGAGGAACCCGGTTGAGGTGGGAACCCCGCGTAAGGCTGTTGCGGCTGGTAGACCCCCTGCGGATTCATCGTCGTGCCACCACCAGTTGGTGGACCCCCCTGGATTGCCGCGACCGAGGGTCCTACCCCTGCGCCACGCAATCGGAGACACTCGGTTGCGACGTGGCCCTCGACCAGGCAATGAGTACACCAAACATTCGGCCACGCTGGTCTCACCGGCTGGAGCTCCTTGAGCTTTTTAGTCAGGCTAGCGATCTGGTGTTACAACCCTATCAAAGAAGGATCTTGCGGGGCCGGCCCCCCCCCCCGGTATTCCTGGGGGTAGCCCACCATGGCTTCAATCTTCATGGCCTGCTCCAAAGCGTCCTGCAGATTATCAATCTTCTGCTGAGTGAGAGGGGTTCGTGTCAAGGGAAGCAGAGCCTTGATGAACCAGTCCCTCTGGTGGTTTGGATCAATCGGGTAGCTGAGTTTCCCAATCGCGTCCTTGAATTGCCGCATCAACTCCCACGCGGTCTCACCTTCCTTCTGCTTAATTTCCCACAGCTCGGACAGGCCCTGCTGGTCTGTCTGGGGAAGCTTGAATTCACAGACAAAATCCCGCTTTACGTCCGCAATTACGGGGTTAGGATGAGCCTCGGACCACTTGATAAACCATCGCAGAGCCCTCTCTCTGAGCGTGGTTTGGAACTCTATTAACTTCCCTGCATCTGGCGTCTGCCGAGCCCTCCAGATGGCTTCGCACAAATACCAGTGTTGCTCTACATCATCATTGCCCTGGCCAGAGAACTCTGGATACTGGGTGAAAGATCCAGCCATGTGTACTTGCGGAGTATTGACCAGGATAAATCCTCCAGGTCCTGGTTGCGTAACGGTTCCACTAGGGAATACAACACTACTAGTAACGCTGCTATTACCGGACGTTACTGACGCTGATGAACTACTGTATGACTGACTCAATGCTTGTAACTGAATGAAAATATTACTTAAAGGTTGATACAGTACCAGGGGAAGGTAGGGATCCTGGCCATGCAAAATGTGGGAAGTAGGGCTGCCTGGAGGGGTGAGTGCCGTCTCCTCTTGAAACATCCGCTGCATCATGCCGTGCCATTCGTCATCGGAACTCTCTTCGGGCTGCATCTTTCCGTCGCCTTCGCTAGTCACCATCTCTCTTCCTCGCGTCGCTGGGCTCCCATGCACCCGCCGCAATTCCATCGCTGTCCCGTCTTCTTCCCGGGTATCCAAATCCATAATTCCTATCCTCTGAGGCGCCTCCTTCTGATTTTTCCTCTCGAACTCCCGTCTCTTCAAATCTTGCATCACCCTTCTTTGCCACCTATCGGCGATCTGTGCCCGCCGATGCGCACGTCGCTCCCTCAACTTGCATGCGGACTCAACATCCATTCCCCGCTTCCCGCTTTCACATTCTACGTAGCATCTGTCCCCTCAACCCTTCCCCCAGCACGGGTGGTTTACGCTTCCATACTCGTTTTGTGGAATTCAATCAACCCTTCATCCACCATCAGAGCTTTAATCCACAGCGGAATCTCCTTAAGCAGCTTCCCTCTTAGCCCTGAGTGGAAGACAGCCTCGGCCTTCGAGAAATATTGATAGCACTCAGCAGCAAATTCCACAGTGTATCCTTCCAACGTGGTCCTTACCAAAAAATCCACCGCGCGGGTTAGTTCAGTGTTCACCCGATGCAGCGCCACCAGATCTTCGTGCACCCACCTACGGTTTATCTTTCGCGAACCATCTCTAAGCACCTTCGTCTGTAACCTTCGCAACCAATTGTAGAGATCGCTGGGGAATTTTCCCCAGAATATTTCGTATGTATCGCTAGCTAAATCAGAGAAAAGGACGAGCTCCTTGATCGCCGCCTCCTTTTGCTTGGTCAGCTCTGCTTTCTAAGCAATGAATTGGTCGAGATGATTATCCCACCATCGCCGTATCTCTCCTTCAAAAATCCTCGATACCATGATCTAGTTCCCCTCAGAACATGCAGGTCCCGGCAACGGAACCATTTGTTGGCGAGAAGTCAGGTCTCGCAGACAAGACCCAGGTTCAAGAGTTGTGGCCAACAAAGGAGTCCGATGTAGTCTAGGATCACGCCGGCATTTTCACCCTACTCCGGAGAGCAGTGTGTCTCACCCGAGGCATGCCGCAACCACATGCAGAAGGGGATTAGACCAATGGAAAGGAACAGAGTCGCAACTCATGATGGACAATGCATCGATTGTATAGACAGAGTCATGTACGCAAGAGCACTTAAGAAGCATTCAGATATTAGCAAATAAAATTTTAAACCAGCATAAACACATTACATGCATGTAAACCTCTTATTGAGACAGCAACCTTTCATTATATTAATCTCTGGCCAAGCACATGATTACATAGCATTTTCAGCGATAGCTTACAACTCTGATACAGATGTACAAATGTCTTACGGAACAGAAATAGAGAAGATTAGGAATCACAGAGATGTCATGCATGATTTCCCGCAGTCGCTCTGGGCTTCTTCTCCTGTCACGAGCCTCGCAACCCGTGCAACATTCTCTTTCTTTCAGCCGGGTGACTGTTATTTATTCACCCGCTATCGCGACTATCAGTTCCTCTGTGTCTTTTCTTCAGCTGCTTCCAGCTTCTCTCCTGTTATCTGTGTGTTCCGCTTTCTGTCTTCTGCTGTGTGTTTTCTTCATCTGTACTTGTGCGTGTTCTTTCTTCAGCTATCTCATGCTTCCGCGCCACCTTGATAGCTCCGCGACTCTTGGTAGTTGCGATGCGGTCGCGATTGCCATGTGTCTTCATGTCGCAACTCAAAAATATTCTAACCAAAATTTCAAAAATAATCAAAACAAGGGCCCCAACACCTTGTCTATCAAATATTTCTTTATTGTTAAGTTATGTTTTCAGGTTTCCCTTTGTTGAGAATTAAACTTCTCTTTCCAAATCATTAATTTCCATCTCATTCCAAAGCAAAGGATCCTGTGGCCAAGTTAGATTTGCCCTTTGATATCCAATATCCCTTCAAGAGTTTTTCATGACCTTATTTCGACTCCATTGCCCAAGGAACCAGATATTTCCTCTTTCTGTCTATCTTTCCTAGACCTTTCATGTTTTGCTGTATCAACTCAATCCAACCAAACAAACATCTGCACTTAATAACTAGTCTAAAATCCATAATCAAAGCACACAAGATAAACCTTTGCAAACAAATATTTGAGAGATCCCTCTAAGACTGACCTCCTTTAAAAAAAAAAAAAAGATTGGTTTCATGTTGCCTTGTCTTTTGATTTACAAACTATCAAAACACGGGACACCAACATAATGGCGATCACGGTGGGACCTTCTGAGTCAGTATCAATCTAAGTACCCCTTGAGGACTCCAGAAATCCCTTATTTACAAATACTATCCAGTGATTATCATCCACCTCATTGCCACCAACATAATGGCGATCACGGTGGGACCTACTAAGAATTAGAGGTTTCAAAACCTTTCTTTAAACTTTTTTAGGTCCAGTATAACATAAGTAACTTTCTTCAAGCACTACCAAGAAATGGTAATCATGATAGGACTTAATTGAATCAGTGACAAACTAAGCAACCCTTAGGATTCCTTTTAAACCCTTATCAAACCTTGAAGGAGCTAGTTACCAAGCCATAAGAGTAAACTCTGTATGTTTGACACCCTAGCTAAGTGTTAAATCACACGTAGGAAACTCTCATAACCTATAAGACCAGAATAACTTAGAAAAACCCAAAAAACATTTCAGTTTGGCTTCATAATAAACATGGTGGTGGAACCATCCAATATTTTACCTTCCTACAAGCTAAATAGTTTCCACCTGGCGACTCCACTAGCCTCCAGTAGGCCTATTACTTCACTAGTCCTTGTAAACTCCCTTGGGAATGCATCGAGAAAACCCAATCATGTTTTTGGTGGACAACAAAGTTCAAAATATTCCACCTGGCGACTCCACAACCCTAAAAAACCTAATGAATCCACTAATAGAAGACTCTGAACAATTTACAAAAATGCAACCTAGTCCCATAACAGAGTATCGTTGTGGAATATCAAGTATACTGGTAAAACTCAAATGTAAGGACCTTCCAAAGGTTATCCTTCTCAACTCAAAATTCAATAATCTCGAGCTTAAGAAATTTTTTCTAGAATTGGTAGTTGAAAGGTATGAAACCGAGATTGAAATATTGAATTTACAAGAACAATCATACCAATTCAGAGACCCCAGAGCATTTTTGGAAAGTCTCCCTCCCCCTAAGAAAAAATAAATTTCACTGCCTTTTGATGTGCAGGAAAAGGATGATTATACTTTCAAGAGCTACACTGAAGATGCAGTGAAACAAGCTGTCAAGGATGCAGATAGCCTACAAGTTATGGAAGGCCTAAAAGAAAAAAGTTTAGATCATGTTTTTTCTGATCCTGTGGCAGAATATATGGAGGCCCTGATTGGCTCAAGTTCCCAAGCATTAACTCTTTGCAAGAGCTAGATACATCAGGAGTGGTCACCATTGGTGGTGGCCTTGGTTTTAAAGACCCACATTCAAAATACCCTATTGTTATCTCTGACGAGCAGCCAGATTTTCTACCCCTTTTTGTCACTACTTAACTGGCTACATTGGCACTATTGTACTATATAGAGTTGAACTATTTCGAGAGTTAGATTAGGTTATATAGGAATGTCAATAAAGCTCAGCTTTGAGCATTTAGTTAGTTGTTGATTTTTGTCTAGTAAGAAAAAGAAAAATCTAAAAACAATAGAAAAGAGAAAAGAGGGCATATTGTGAAAACAAGAAAGGTACAGCCCCATACCAAAAAAGAGAAAACAAATTCTGAAAGTGTGCAAGCTTAAATGCCACTCCTACAAAACACACTTCTAGTTAGTCAAACAGTTTAATCTTGACTAATTAGTTTTAAATTTTCTGCTGATAGGATAGTGAATTTGATTTTCCAAACTGTTCAATCTTGGCTTATCAGTAGATAGATTAGGATAGAAATTGAAGGTTCAAACAAACTCAAAATCTGAACCAAAGTTTCCCAAAGGAAATGACTCAAATCTATGTTAAATTCTGAGTCAAAGAAATGTCAAGATCTGGTTCTAATCAACTTAAAACCTGAACCAGAAGAAAAGAAAAAGACAGCTCAAAAACAAAAGCAAAAACAGAGCTATGAAGAAAAGAGAAGGCCATGACGAGAAACTTTCAGATCTTAAGCCTTCCATTTTATTGTTATTTTCTGCAAATAATAATCTATGTGCAGCTTGTTTTTATGCCATAGATCACAGCAAGTCAAACAGCTTAACCTTGACTTGACTGTTTTTTAAATTTATGTTATAGAATTTAGAGAATGAAAGTCTGTTGGACAGTTTAATCCCAATAGACAGTAGATTAGGTAGAGAATAATATGGATCCAACTGTTTAATCTGGATCCATGAAGAGATAAGAAGTAGAACTAGATTAGATTTTTGTTTTCAAAAAGAATAAAATGTTGTAAGAGAGTTTTCCAATCCAAGTGCACTCTGATAAAGAAAAAATGTTAGATCAGTAGGATTGGGTAGGTAGAAAGTTTGTTGATGAAAGTTCCATTGTCTTTTAATGAATGATAACTTGTTTCTAGAGCAAAATAAGATCATTCAAGTAGAAGAAAACAACCCAATGGATGAGGCAACTGATCAGCCTTCTAGAGAAAACAAGTCTGCAGTTCTTGATGCCTTCAAAAAAGGCACCATCCCCAAGTGGAGCCACTGTTAGCCACCCATAAAATTCTGTCATATCAGATGGTGGCTAAATG
>JAXQQM020082934.1:0-20443 GCA_034641835.2 Pinus albicaulis
TAGCAATACCTGCTTAAATAACACATTTTTCAGAAGTATGTGCATTGAAATAAATTTTTAGCTCATGGATCCATTATATCTGGAGATATAGCATATAAATCTAAGAGGAGAAAAAAAAAAAATCAAACTAGGTGAGGTAAACAAACCTCCCACACCTAGTATGGCTAGAAAACACCCAAAAAAGGGGTTGCAGCAATATGCAACAATACCGCAGGAAAATAACACAGTTTTTATGAGAAAAAATAGGAGGCCAATAAGAAGGCTCTAAATTCATAAATACATCAATAAATCAGATCTATAATGAGGCCCATACAATGTATAACATGATATAGAAGACAATAATAGAATAAATTCCTCAAAAAGAGGGGCTGCAACACATGTATTGGCCGAAAAATGGCTTGAAAACGTTATTTTAAAGAGTTGCAGAAGATGTATATTAAAGTCCAGATCTAGAGAAGATATGTGTACAAAATATTAGATATATATAAGATCTGTACACTAGAAGAGATCCTCTACAAATTCCCCTTGGGGTTTTGAGAAAAACATGAGACATAAAAGAGTAGATCTGAGATCTAAAGTTGCAGATTTGTAGTAATATTCAGAAATTTCTGAAGATAAATATAATAGTGAGAAGTTCAGATTTGAACATAACATGGATCAGATGTATAATCCATGGATCACCACAGTGAAGGGAAGAACCCCAACACCAGAGATCTCTCCTCCAAAAGTGTGTCAAAACACCCTGCAACTGTACACTTGCAAATAATGCAGTCCTGGAAGGTAAATTGTTTTGTAGGCTCTAGCACTAGTTTAGCCTGATGCCAAGATCTGAAAATGGAGCTCCAAAGATCTAATACTCTCTTTTCAAGGGGATAGAAGGATTTCCCACTGAAAAGAGGCACTAGATTGGCCTAGATTTGAGTAGATCTAGCCTCCACTTGCTGCAACTTACAAGGACAACCAAACTCTCAATAATATCTGCATTGTAGTTGGAAGATGAGCTTGGCCAAATGCCTGATAGTGGACAAGATCAACAACGCTCCTCCAAGAGCTACTCAATGCAAGAGGTGGGATTCTCGATCAGGAACACCCTAGTGCTAAACACCACTATTCTCAACTAAACAACAAGAGAATGATATATGCCTAAATAGACAATATATTCAGAAATATACTCAATCGAAAACCTTCTTCTATTTTCCTCCTCTTCCTTTTATAAGATGAAAGTCCTGCCAAACCCTAAACCATCTCAATGATTTAGCTCCTTTCACATGTGTAGCCTCCAACTAAAACTGTGTTGTGTATCTAGGAGATTCATTGTATCTAGAAAACTCTATTGATTTGGTCCTGGTTGACTTGGCGAAGTGATCTAGTCTCTTTCACACCTAAGTGTGCTTATTTAAATAGCCCATATTTAGCTTTGTTCACATGTGGCATTGATTTATTTTGTTGTTTAGGAGTTTTATTGATCCTCCTTTACAATTTTATTCTTGAAATAGAAAAATGAAACAAAATTGTATATTCCCATTAGCTTGGGCTAATAGGGAATATTACATTTATCTTCATGCATTGTCTCTTTTCACACCTCAGGTGTCTTCATTTTGACTAGCTAGATTGATCTTCATTCACACTGAGCTATCTTTATTTACGATCCACTCCTCATATAATAATGTTGTTGACTTGGTCAAACTTGAATTTTTCCACACATTTTAGTCCTTTTTCACATTGATCTAGTTATTAACATGGTCTCTTTTTAGATTATGAGGGATTTTATGCCTACTTAAGAAACTTATGAGCCTCCTTTCCCATTTATTCATATAACTAGTTATTAAAAGAAAAATCAATATTCCTATTAGCTCCATGCTAATTTAGGAATATTACAGTCTTCCCCTCCCAAATGTTGCTTGTCCTCACGAAACTGCAAGGGTGCTACAAAATCTCCCTTCCTCCTCTTGGGGCCTCCACATCAAATAGTCTCCACTATTGCTTCAGATATTCTACAACAATTATGTCTCCCAATGGTTCCTCCCAAGTGTGTAAGTTGACCTTTGGTAGATCAACCAAATGGCTCTCATCATGAAAGAATGGAAGGTCTATATGGAAACCTTCTTGCTGATCAATGGCGTCCTCAAGATAAAGTGATGACAATCACGGGGAACTTCATTACCAATGAAAGGCTCCCATCTCCATGTTATCATCAAAATGAAATGAATCACCTCCCAGCTTGGTAATTCATGGAAAGATCCTCCCAGATTCTCATGAGAGGCATATCCCAAGTGCTCCAAATAATCATATGGTCCACCACATAAAGAAAAAAATGAGCTAATATAGTGGCCATATCATCTTCCATGCTCCCCTTGAAACATGTAGTGCAAAAAGTGTGGGAAATTTCTTCCCCAAAGGATAGATCCAACCAATGTTTCTCTCCTCCAATCATGTTCCTAACAAATATAAGAACATCTTCAGCATATGGAATCATTATTAAATTCATTCTAGCTTCCATATGTAGTAAAGGAGAAGGACAATGGTCCCTCATGTGAAACCAGCGCAGTTTTACTCCTAACTGCCATAGGATATGATACAACAAGTGTTATTTCCACCACTTGTTTGCTGTCCCATCCTTCTTGCATACTTGGAGAAGGTGTATGATAGTTGGTGCTAATGAATCACACCATGAATAATACAACATCTCCCCAAAATCTCTTAGGGGATGGTCAACATCTCCATTTATCATGGCTCCAAGTAGCCCATGAAGCCCATAAGAAAAAGTGACCCCTCCTGGAGCAAATCCTTGTATATAAGTGTTAAGAAAATACAAGCATATAGGAGATACATCATTTTGTTTAGAAATACAAGTCTTACTATACACTTGATCCAAATTAGTGAGGTAACTCATGGATGAGCCCCCTCTCACACCCAATGAACAAGGAGTGGTAATGATAACTCTTCCCATGATTTATGTTCCTCCTCAACCAGAAAATGATCTATGCACTTCTTCATATGAGAGTGCATCTCCTCTTTTAATTTTTCCCACATGAATCCCTCTATGATGGTACGTTATGATTTAATAAATTCAGTGGGTTTAGAAAACAAGATCTCATAGGCTACATTAAGTATTTTATCCTTGAGATTGGAGTCTTTAGTCAAGTAGATCTGTTCATGGAAATAAATGACCCCATCAACTACTTTATACCTCATATCCATTTATTTCCCTTCAAGAACCTTGCATATGAAGAGGTTCTTGGAATATTCCATCAAGATTTGGGACTGCTAATAAGGATCTAGGCTCCCCAATAATGACAGTGTTGTAGAAATATGAAATGCAACCCCTATCATAGCATGGATCTCCTCTTTGGCATTCTTGATGCCAAAGTCACATGTTGGAGTACTATAAACTTTATTTTGTTGCCTTCCTTGCAGCTGATCTTTCTCAAGACAATAGTGAAGAAGATGCAAGTCAACCTCTTTCAACGGTTTGCGACTCGAATATGCTCTTGAAGGCAGTTCGAATTATGTTGCATGGAAGGATCGCATGGAGGCAGTATTAGAAGATAATGGACTGAAGGAGTTCGTAGATACGAATGTCCAAAAGCCCACTGATCCTGCTGAAGTCGAAGCCTGGAAAAAGAAGATGGCGAAATGTCGAAGGATCCTGTTGGAGGGCGTCAAGGATCATATTGTATCCAGCCTGCATGGAAAGGCTTCTCCATATTTAATGTGGAAAGCTTTGACGGATCTATTCCAGAGTAAGAGCGACCAAAGGAAGCTGGCGCTCAAAAATAAGCTCAGGAACATCAAGATGGAGAAAGGCGACAGTATCGCCAAATACCTCACGAAGTTCACTCAATGCAGAGATGAGCTGGGAAGTGTGGGGGTGACTGTCGAAGACGAGGACATGATCGACCTGGCTCTCCTTGGTCTTCCGAAGGCTTGGCACTCATATCAAGATAGTGTCAATGGTCGGGAGAAGCTGCCAGGATGGGAGCGCCTTTGGGCGGATCTCATGCAGGAGGAGATAAGGAGGACTACTCGAGATGGATCTTCATCAAAGGGAGCTGATGAAGAAAGCTGCGCTTTGGTGGCCAAAGCAAAGAAGGGGAAGGGTAAGAAAACCTCTCATTCTGGTGCTAAGGGCAAGAAGCAGGATATGGCGAAAGTGAAGTGTTTTCACTGCCATGATCACGGACATTATGCTACCAATTGTCCAAAGAAGAAGAAGAACAAGCAAGCGGGAATATCTGCAGATGGAGAAGCTTTGGCTTCACAGTTCGAGCTTGAATTTTCACTGATCGCATGCTTGGTTTCAAGTGTGATGGGATCGGTGTGGTTCTTGGACAGCGGTGCGTCATTTCATATGACGGGAGATCGGGATTTGTTCTCAGATATGGAGGACAAATATTTGGGTGTGCACATCGAGATGGGCGATGATGGTAGATACAGTGCGACTGGTATCGGTACCATATCCTTTCAGAGGGAGTCTAGTAAGCCCTTTGTATTGAAGGATGTCATGCATGTACCTGGATTGAAGAAGAACCTGATTTCAGTAGCGATGTTGGAGGATAAGGGGTATGATGTGGTCTTCAGCGAAGGAAAAGCCTTCCTGCGCAGTAAGACTACTAGAGAGACCCGGAAGATAGGGGTTCGAACTCAGAACCTTTATCAGTTGCAGGTAGATGACTGCGCAGCTATGGCATGCAAGGCAGAAGAAGTGGTGAGCCGGGATGATGAGGGAGAACTATGGCACAGGAGATTGGGCCATCTTCACCATGGAGCTTTGAAGATTCTGCAGCAGATTTCTACTGGACTTCCTAAGGGCACCCTTGCGCAGTCAGATCAGTGCAAGGGGTGTACTTTAGGGAAGTATGTGAAAGCCACCTTTCACGAGAAGGATAATCGCGCCACGACGATCCTTGAGAGAGTTCACACAGACGTGTGTGGTCCTTTCTCAGTTGCTTCGACAGCAAAGCACAAGTATTATGTGATCTTTGTTGATGATTTATCTCGAAAGTGTTGGATCTTCTTCATGCAGAAGAAGAGCGATACATTCGCGAAGTTCTGTGAGTTTAAAGCACTGTTCGAGAAGGAGTCGGGGAAGAAGGTGATTGCTCTAAGGAGTGATAACGGTGGTGAATTCATCTCGGCTGAATTCAAGGAGTTCTGCAGCGCCGAAGGGATTCGGAGAGAGCTCATCGCACCCCATAACCCACAGCAGAACGGGGTGGCTGAGCGGAAGAACAGAACGATCGTGGGTGCTGCACGGGCGATGTTGCATGATCAGGGCCTACCCCTTCACTTGTGGGCTGAGGCATGAAATACAGCAGTGTATGTGCAGAACCGTTGTCCTCACAAGGTTCTTGGCATGAGTACACCAGAGGAGGCTTATTCTGGCAAGAGGCCTGATATTTCCCATTTGCGGATTTTCGGATCTCCTGTTTACATGCATGTGACGAAGGATGCAAGAAGGAAGCTGGATCCAACTGCTGAAGTTGGAATATTTGTGGGGTACACTGATACACCTCATAACTATCGAGTGTATGTGCCAGACAGTCGCAAGACTTTTGTGCGACGGGATATAAAATTCCAGGAGGAGAAAGCCATGCAGTGTTCGCTTGAGAGGGAGCTACACTTGCATGCAGATGAGGAGCTGTTAGTTCCTAAGGAGGAGCTTCGGGATGTGGATCAGCCACAAGAGGAGGTTCAGGAGGTGGAAGAAACCACCCAGGCAGCGCCAACCATCAGAGGGCGCATGCGCACTACAGAAGCTGAGCGACTGGCTCGGGATGCAGAGAAGGTTGTAGGACCACCTACAGCACAGCGCAGACAGAGAGAGTCACCGGATCGGTACACTGGATACATGGCTCTTATGAGTCAATGTGTTGTGACAGAGCCATCCTCTTTTGAGGAAGCTGTGGAGGAACCCGCATGGGTTGATGCCATGATCGAAGAATATGATTCGATCGTCAGGAACAGTGCATGAGAGATTGTCCCAAGACCGGTTGGGAAATCAGTGGTGGGTTCGCGATGGATCTACAAAGTGAAGCAGGCGGCTGACGAGAGTGTGGAGAAGTACAAGGCGAGATTTGTCGCCCGTGGCTTCTCACAGATCGAGGGGATCGATTATGAGGAGACCTTTGCACTTGTCGCAAGGTACTCTTCCATACGGACGATCCTTGCTCTCTCAGCGCAGATGGGATGGCACATTCATCAGATGGATGTGAAGACTGTGTTCCTCAATGGAGTTATTGAGGAGGAGGTGTACATAAAGCAGCCTGAAGGTTTTGAGATCTTCAGCAGTGAGTCGCATGTGTGCCGACTCAAGAGAGCACTGTACGGGCTGAAGCAAGCACCTCGTGCTTGGTACACTCGGATAGACAGCTACTTCACGGGGCTTGGATTCTCCAAGAGTGAGGCGGATCCAAACCTGTACCAGATTGTGGTGGAGGGGAAGCTGTTGATCATCGTACTGTATGTAGATGATCTGATTTTGACTGGCGATGAGCAGTTGATACTTTCATGCAAGGAGGATCTTGCACGAGAGTTCGAGATGAAGGACTTGAGCATCCTTCATTATTTCCTGGGATTGGAGATTTGGCAGCGCAGCGGAGGACTGTTTGTTTCTCAGGGCAATTATGCTCGGGAGATTCTGGAGAGGTTCAACATGCAAGGCTACAATCCTGTTGACACTCCTCTTCCTGGTGGTTGGAGGAAGGAGGATGTTACTTCAGCGGAGGTAGTGGATGCCACTGTCTATCGACAGTTGGTGGGGTCGCTTATGTATCTGGTCAATACACGACCCGATATATGCTATGCAGTTAACCAGCTTTCGCAAGCTATGGTTAAGCCTACCAAGCTCTTTTGGAAGGCGGGCAAGCATGTATTGCACTATATTAGAGGCACATCGGGATATGGTTCATGGTACAGACAGGAGGATCAGTTGAGGCGGCATGGCTTGGGCATCCTTCATTATTTCCTGGGATTGGAGATTTGGCAGCGCAGCGGAGGACTGTTTGTTTCTCAGGGAAAGTATGCCCGGGAGATTCCGGAGAGGTTCAACATGCAAGGCTGCAAGCCTGTTGACACTCCTCTTCCTGGTGGTTGGAGGAAGGAGGATGCTACTTCAGCAGAGGTAGTGGATGCCACTGTCTATCGACGGTTGGTGGGGTCGCTTATGTATCTGGTCAATACACGACCCGATATATGCTATGTAGTTAACCAACTTTCGCAAGCTATGGTTAAGCCTACCAAGCTCTTTTGGAAGGTAGGCAAGCATGTATTGCGCTATATCAGAGGCACATCGGGATATGGTTCATGGTATAGACAGGAGGATCAGTTGAGGCAGCATGGCTTCATAGATTGGTATCATCATATCAGAGATTGTGTTCAGCGGAGAATCATGATGCTTTCATATGTTCCCACGGAGGATCAGGATGCCGACATCCTGACGAAGGCACTCACCAGGAGCAAGTTCGAATTCCACAGAGGCAGGATAGGGGTTGCAGATAATCCATATCTTGCTGAGAGGGAGTGTTGAAAATGCGGCAAGATGATGGAGCTTAGTGAAATGAAGTCGCCTTCACTAAGTGGGCCCGCAGGCAAATTCTGGCGCAAAATCTATTTTTAGACTATGTCTATTTTTAGACATATGGAGCATGGTCCGGGGATTCCAATATGAGATTCTTGGAGCATTGGCCATGTTGGTAAAAATAGATGGGACTCTATTTTTTGGACCTATAGGTCGAAGAGGTCGAAGTCTATTTTTAGACTGCCTCTTCTTAAAATAGGGAAGTCAGATATTATTTACCCTTAATAATATTTGGACTCTAAACAGCAGTTTACTCTCTTGGAGCACTTCAGTTCGAGCCTTGGAAGTGGCTCATGCATCTGACAGAGGAATTACACTATTCCTAGGGTTTGATGGCATCATGCATGGTTGACTTCAGTTAGGACTTCAGTGGCAGAAGTTTGGTGGAGTTAATGGGACAGCTAGTGGAGTTGTGTTCTGTTTATTTTAGTTGAACTAGTTGAGATTAGTTTAACTAGCTAATCAATTAGTTATGAGTGGAGTGAATTAAATATTATTTAATTCATTAATTAGTAACTCATTATTCAACTCAAGAACACATCGGTTCACTACAGTGCATGAACAGTTCAGTGGAGACCAGTGAAAGAGGTAGATGAAAGGGTGGAGTTAGCTATCAGTGGCGACATCAGTTGTGCATGAGATTTGCACCACACTTGGAGGAATTTACCATGATGATTGTGCTGTCAAGCCAAGGAGATTCGAACCTTGGATCTCTATATAGACAGGCCTGGATTGCGCAATAGAGGCAAGGCAATTGGCGGTGAGTTTTGAACGAGTAACCTGTTCAAAACTGAGCTAGATTGTGTGTAACTTTATGAGAAAGTACTGAGTACTTGTGAGGAGTATTGTACTGAGTTTGTTACATGATTTCTCCATTATAATATACACAATAGTTGTGGGGTTTTCAGCTGTAAGCTTTCCCCATACATACTGTGTTAATGTGTATGATGATTTGATGTGTTATCGCTTGATTTTATTTCCTCATGTTTGATGATCTGAGTGGAAGAGATTATGTGTTGCATGTAAATTAGAATTGTATGTGATCAGGATAGTCTCGGTGGATAATTAATCATTATTCAGCAAATTTCTACAAATATCTCCATTGCTCATGGCTCCAAGTAGCTCATGAAGCCCATAAGAAAAAGTGCCCCTCTTGGAGAAAATCCCTGTACATGAGTGTTAAGAAAATACAAGCATATAGTAAATGCATCGTGATGTTTAGAAATACAAGTCTTACCATACACTTGGTTCAAATAAGTGAGGTAGCTCATGGATGAGCTCCCTCTCACACCAAATGAGTAAGGAGGTGGTAATGATAACTCTTCCCAAGAGCTATGTTCCTCCACAACCAAAAAACGATCTATGCACTTCCTCATATAAGAGTGCATCTCCTCTTTGAAGTTTTCCCCCATGAATCCCTCTAGGATGGTATGGTATATTTTAATAAATTCAGTGGGTTTAGAGAGCAAGATCTCATAGGTTGCATTAAGTAGTTTATCCTTGAGCTTGGAGTCTTTAGTCAGGTAGATTTGTTCATGGAAATAAATGACTACATCAACTACTTTGTACCTCCTATCCATCACTTTCCCATCAAGAAACTTACATGTGAAGAGGTCATTGGAATATTCCATCAAGAGTTGGGACTCCCAATAAGGATCTAGGCTCCCCAACAATGACAGCGTTGTAGAAATCTGAAATGCAGCCCCTGTCATAACATGGCTCCCATATTTGACATGCTTGATGCCAAAGTCACATGTTGGAGTACTATCAACTTTCTTTTGCTGCCTCTCTTGCAGCTGATCTTTCTCAAGACAAGATTGAAGCAGATGGAAGTCAACTTCTCCTTGAAAATTTTTTTCCTTCCAAAACTTCCTTAATTTTACCCATGCATGCAAGAGTGTTGATATCCTCTTATCATGTTCATAAAACTTCTTTGCGTGTAAGAATATCATAGGTTTCCCCAAAGATATGGAATGGCCATTTGACATCATATCCATGTCATCATATACTTATGAATCCTCTCTTTCCAGCGCAAATAGCTAAGTGGGAGATAGCAATGTCCATTTCAGAAAATTGCTTACCTCTCCTTTGATCCCATCAAAGATTCTTTACTTTGTGCTAGCGTCTCCCAAGGCTCCTTCCTTACCCAAATATGTAAATGCTGCCCATAGTTGAGAGAACACCTTATTCTTTTTCCAATCAGGGGGTCTCCCTGGTGGAATGCCTCCATGCAAAGAGACCTCAAGGTATAGAGCAAGATGTATATGTGTGTAGACTGATTTGTTCTTGCCTTCACTACAAAAATCCTCCTGCCTCCTTTGTGTATCAATCTTCTGAAATAAAGAAGGGTGTGTGCTCCTAATCATATGATGCTTGTCCTCTTCTTTATCTCCTCCTACCTTCAAGATCTCACCATTTGTTAATGAATATGGCACATGTTGCACATGGATTGTGCCATGACCTCTATATGTGATATTCTTGGAACTCCTTGCAAGAGTGCAAGAATTTATCTCCTTGGAACAAGTGCTCAATCTTCCTCTTCATGAGGTACTGGTTGTGCTCTTGTTATTATTGCGTTGTTATCTCCAACCTTCTTCCTCCTCATCAATAGATGAAAATGCCTCATCATCAATAGGATGCCTTAGATCTTGGTTTTCCCTTGAAGGAGGAATCTCCATGTCTTTATTTTGAGAAGAAAGCTTATCATGCAATGAGGATCTTGCCTTTGGCAAAGTATCAAACAAGTTTTTATCCCCTTCAATGGTTTTCTAAAATGGAGTTGGGTTTGTAGATCCTTCCAACTCATGCAAAGGTTTTGTTTGTTTTGGTTTGATAGGCTCCATAAAAGGTGTTTCATCAAAATTTTCATCAAACCTTTCCACTACTCTTATAATGAACTCTGCATAAGTAGATGTATTTGCATTCTTTAAGGAAAAAGATTCAAACAACCACTGTTATGTAGGTAAATCCTCTTTGCGGACAGAGACGATCCATCTAGCCCTAAAGTGGGTCAAGTAACAAGGAATCATGCTAGAGTGTAGGTTCCTAGATATTTGAATGAAAGAGAACACGATAAGATGGCCTACCTGTGTTCCAATGCTGTTGTTGGCAATCGTAGTGGTGATGAGAACATCTCGCTCCCGATTTGGCAAGTCACAATCCCTTCGCTTATCACGCTTGGACACCTGCACAAAGGTCTGAAAACGATAACCACATACCACATACTAGTTTCATCCAAAAACTACTAGTCAGTCAGAGAAGACTAAGCATATTGCATTCGATAAAGACAAAATATAAGATGGGAACCAGACAATAGTCACTTATATTATTAGGTAGAAAGAAGAGATACAACCATGCTCTGACGTTGCGATCTCCTCCAGCAGGGTTCGGGCAAAGTACGTCTCAAAGCTCGTCGGGCAATTCGGACGGGATAAGGACCCTCTCGATGGAGTTCCTTCTTGATCTACCTTCTCAATAACTGAGTTATTCAGCTATAGTTCAGTTCTCCAAGTTCAGCACTTCAGCTGTATAATTCTCTTTGTTCAACTATTCAACCATTTTTCTATAATGCGTTCAGCTAGCCTCTACTAAAGGAGATAACTTCTTATATAGAGGGAAAAGAGGAGGTTGGGATCCCTACAAATGTGGGAGGGAGTCTTATCCTTTAGGAGAGTTCCAAGGGAGGTGGAAACTACTAACTAAAGGAAGGAGTCTGTGGTTGTTTCAGTTCAACCACTCCCAATGACCCATCTATGAGGTGGTTGGAATGGAACTTCCGTCTCTATTTTTAAAAAACATTCCATAAACAGCTTGGCGCGGGTGTCTAACTGGCACAGAGTGCCAAGTGGCATGGGCTTAGTGTTAAATTTATAGGTCGGCGCGAGGATGTAACGGGCTACTCACGCCAAGGCAAAAATAGGGATTTTCACAGCTCTGCTTAGGGAAATTTCAACAAGAAGAATGTTGCTTTCATCAAAAGGGATGCAAGGATGGTATTTTCAAAGCATGACACTGCGTATTGGTCACAGAAACGACCCTCCAATGTGCGAGTTGGGGATTGCAGGGACAGTGACAAAATGTTGTGTAACAGATGCCCCCTAAAGCATGAGGTCCAAGGGAGAGGGAGGGGCGAAATGCTTTATGAGAATGCGTTCGAACCTGTTAGCCCCCCTATAAATTTTTGACAAGCAAACAGGGGGCTAAAATGTTTCTGAGCCTTCAAGGAATACATTTCCTCTAAAAAAACATCATCCTTGAAGTCTCCTGTGCCTTTGCCTTTGATAGATTCCCTTTGTTGACTCCCATTATAAGGTCTCACTGATTGCAATATAATTTGTGCTCCAAAAGGCCTACTTTGCCCCTTGTATCCCTGCAAAATGTGTAGAAATTTTGAATAACTGTCATATTATTCATCGAGATTATCCTGATCACACACTATTTGAGCTTCATGCATAATACAAAATCTCTTCTACCATTGATCATTAATTGCGAAAATATAAACAATCGCATGCGCACATTAAAACCATAAACAATCACACATATAAACACAGTATTTATGGGAAAGCTTAAAGCTGAAAACCCCCAACTATCTGTATATTATATAATAGAGATCATGTAACAATCATTGTACAAAGCTTCTCACAAGCTCTCAGTACAATCTCTAATTGCTACACACTACACAAGCTCAGATCTAGCAAAACACATGCTCCAATATTCTCCACCTGTTAGCCTGCCTCTACTGCGCAATCCCTGATGAATATTGGCCCTAACTGAGTTCAAATCCACCTGGTATGCACTGCGCAATCCTCATTGGCATCTCCATCAATGTGTGGTGCAAACTCATGCACCAGTATAGTCACAACTGATAGTCACACTTGCTCTTTCACCTACCTCTCCACTGGTCTCCACTGAAACTGTCCATGCACTGAAGTTAACCGATGTATTCTTTAGTTGATTAATGAGTTTATAATTAGTGAATTAATTAATAATTAATTCACACCACTCTCACTAGTGTATCAATCAGTTAGACTAGATACAACTAGCTCAACTATGTTAAACTGAACACAACTCCATTAACTTCCTCAATCAACTCCACCAAACTCTCTCATGAAGCGAGTTCTGTTCCAAGTTCTGCGTGTCATTTCACTTAAATCTTCGTGAATAGCGTAATTTTCCGTCGTTTGTTAAAGCAAGTATCTATGCACTTAACTGAAGTGCTCCAAGAGAATAAGATAATGTTTATAGTCCAAATATTAATAAGAGTTGGTCATTATTCGGATATATCTATATTTAGACTGGCAATCTAAAAATAGATTCCGCCTAAAAGATGTCTAAAAAATAGAAGTCTTATTCATTTTTTCCGACTCGATCAACCATCCACAAACAATATCCTCGCAACTCATAGAACATGATCCATATGTCTAAAAATAGACATAGTCTAAAAATAGACTTCGCGCCAAAAATAGCCTGCGGGCCGACTTAGTGAAGGCGACTTCTTTCCACCAAGCTCATCATCTTGTTGCAATCTCGTCAAAAGACATGACTATCCGCAACCCCTATCCCCAGCTTTGTGGTATTAACTTGCTCTCGGTGAGCGTCTTCGTCAAGATATCAGCATCCTGATCCTTCGTGGGAATGTATGAAAGTAACATGATCTTTCGCTGCACAAAATCTCTGATATGATGATACCGGATGTCAACGTGTTTAGATCTATCATGAAATACTGGATTAATCGAGAGTTTGATACAACTCTGATTATCACAATATATCACATTAGGATCTAAGTGTGAACCGAACAACCCGACTAGGATCTTTCTCATCCATATAGCCTCGCATGCAGCCAAACTCGCTGTCATATACTCGGCCTCTGCTGAACTGAGTTCCACGGATCTCTGCTTCCTGCTGTACCAAGAAACTACTGTCGACCTGATACTGAGAATCCCTCCAGATGTGCTCTTTCTGTCCATTGGGCTCCCTGCCCAATCTGCATCCATGAAGCCACATAAACCTACCTATCCGACTATCTCGACTATAACCATATCTCGGCGGTGCCTCTCGCGATATCTCAATACATGCTTTCCGTCTTGAGCTTGCTGGCTTAACTATAGCTTCGTGAAAGTCGGTTAATGAAAGATAGCATGAAGTGCCTGCCCAATGACTCGTATACACAAGCGACCCCACCAACTGTCGATAGACAGTGGCATCCACTACCTCTGCTGATGTAGCATCCTCCTTCCTCCAACCACCAGGAAGAGGAGTGTCAACAGGCTTGCAGCCATGCATGTTGAACCTCTCCAGAATCTCCTGAGCATACTTTCCCTGAGAAACAAACAGTCCACCACTACGCTGCCAAATCTCCAATCCCAGGAAATAATGAAGGAGGCCCAAGTCCTTCATCTCAAAATCTCTTGCAAGATCCTCCTTGCATGAAAGTATCAACAACTCATCACCTGTCAAAATCAAATCATCTACATAAAGTACAATGATCAGCAACTTACCCTCCACCACAATCTGGTATAGGTTAGGATCCGCCTCACTCTTGGAGAATCCAAGTCCGGTGAAATAACTGTCTATCCGTGTGTACCAAGCACGAGGTGTTTGTTTCAACCCATACAACGCTCTCTTGAGCCTGCACACATGCGACTCGCTGCTGAAGATCTCGAAACCTTCGGGCTGCTCTATGTACACCTCCTCCTCACTCACCCCGTTGAGGAACGCAGTCTTCACATCCATCTAATGAATGTGCCACCCCATCTGCACTGAGAGAGCAAGAATCGTTCGTATGGAAGAATACCTTGCGACAGGTGCAAAGGTCTCCTCATAATCGATCCCCTCAATCTGTGAGAAGCCTCGGGCAACAAATCTTGCCTTGTACTTCTCCACATTCCCGTCAGCTGCCTGCTTCACTTTGTAGATCCATCTCGAACCCACCACTGATTTCCCTTCCGGCCTTGGGACAATCTCCCATGCACTGTTTCTGACAATCGAATCATACTTTTCCACCATGGCATCTACCCATGCGGGATCCTCCACAGCTTCCTCGAAAGAGGATGGTTCTGTCACGATACACTTGCTCATCAGAGCCATGTATCCAAAGATACCGCCTGTGCACCGTTCGTTCCGCGCTGTGCCGTAGGTGCTCCTACAACCTTCTCCTCGCATCTTGGAGCCGGGCCGCTCGGGGCTCGTAGTGCGTTCACCCCATGATGGTTGGCGCCGCCGAGTGGTCTCTTCGACCTACGTAACCTCCTCTTGGTCGATCCACATCTCCGAGGTCGTCCCTGAACCAATATCTCTCATCCGCATGTGAGGTTGGTACCCTCTCAAGCAAACACTTCATGGCTTTCTCCTCATGAAATTTGATATCCCGTTGCACAACAGTCTTGCGACTATCTGACAAATACACACGAAAGTTGTGGGGTGTATCAGTGTATCCCACAAATATCCCAACCTCTACAGTCGGCTCCAGCTTCTTCCTGGCATCCTTCATCACATGAATGTAAACAGGTGAACCAAAAATCCTCAAATGGGAAATATCAGGCCTCTTACCAGAAAACGCCTCCTCGGGTGTACTCATGCGAAGTATCTTGTGAGGACAACGGTTCTGCACATATACTGCAGTATTGCATGCCTCCGCCCACAAGTGAATGGGTAGGCCCTGATCATGCAACATTGCCCGTGCAACACCCACGATCGTTCTGTTCTTTCGCTCAGCAACCCCGTTCTGCTGTGGGTTATGAGGCGCGCAGCTCTCGTCCCTTGCGCCCTCGCAAAAGTCTCTCGAATTCGCTAGAGATGAATTCCACCACCATCGTCGCTCCCAAGAGCCTTCACCTACTTCGTATCTTCGTTAACCAGCGTTTTGAACCCGCGTAACTTTGAGTATGGGCCCCCTCGCTTCTTTCATACGAAGAAGATCCAGCACTTTCGAGAGAAATCATCAACAAAGATCACATAACACCTGTGCTTTGCTGTCGAAGCAACTGAGAAAGGACCACACACGTCTGTGTGAACTCTCTCAAGGATCGTCGTGGCGCGACTATCCTTCTCGTGAAAGGTGGCTTTCACATATTTTCCCAAGATACACTCCTTGCACTGATCTGACTGTGCAAGAGTGCCCTTAGGAAGCCCAGTAGAAATTTGTTGCAGTATCTTCAAAGCTCCACGGTGAAGGTGGCCCAATTTCCGGTGCCACAACTCGCCATCATCCCGGCTCACCACTCCTTCTGCCTTGCCTGCCATTGCTACGCATCCATCTACCTGCAATTGATAAAGGTTCTTAACTCGAACCCCTATCCTCCGGGTCTCACCAGTTGCCTTACTGCGCAGGAAAGCCTTTCCCTCGCTAAAGACAACATCATATCCTTTGTCTTCTAACATCGCCACAGAGATAAGATTCTTCTTCAATCCTGGAACATGCATCACTTCCTTCAATACGAAGGGTTTACCAGACTCCCTCTCAAAGGAAATGGTACCGATACCGATCGCACTGTATCTACCATCATCGCCCATCTCGATGTGCACTCTAAGATCTTTCCCCATCCGTACCGCAAACAAATTCCCGATCTCCCGTTGCGGAAAAGACGCACCCGACCGCTTCCGTAAACCACACCGAAATCCCATCACACTTATGACCAAGCATGCGATCAGCCGAAAAATCCAGCTCAAACTGCGAGGCTAAGGCCTCTCCAGCTGCACATCTAGCAGCCTGCTTATTTTTCTTCTTCTGTGGACAATTAGTGGCGTAATGTCCATGTTGGTGACAGTGAAAGCACTTCACCTTGGACATGTCCCGCTTCTTGCCTTTCGCACCGGATTGAGAAGCATTCTTCTTGCTCTTCCCCTTCCTTGCTTTGGCAGCCAAAGCGCAATTTTCTTCATCTGAGTTCTTCGATGAAGATCCGTCCCTAGTACTTCACCTTATCTCCTTTTGCACAAGATCCGACCAAAGTCGCTCCCATCCTGGCACCTTCCATCATCGGGCGGGGTAGCCTGATAGAATGCCGGTCTCCTTCGTGCCCAAGGAGATCCAAGCTCACCAAGTCCTCGTCATCTACAATCACTCCCCACACTTCTCACCCTCATCCATGCATTGGGTGAACTTCGTGGAGGCATTTCAGCACACTGTCGCTTTCCATCTTTATGTTTCTCGATGTTTATCCTTGAGCGCCAACATCCTCCTCGGTCGTTCGCTTTTAAATAAATCACGATGATTTCCACATCAAGAATGGAGAAGCTCACCATGAAGGCCGGACACTATGTGATCCTCTTCACGCTCAACAGCATCCTTCGACATTTTGTTGTCTTCTTTGCTATGCTACTTAAGTACTACAAAGATCACTAGAAGTAGGCTTTGGAATTTTTGCATCTATGAACCTTCAACCCATCGTCATCTAGCACTGCCCCTCCATCTCCGCTTCCTTCCATGCAATATAATTCGAGCTACCCTCAAGGGCATACTCCAATCGCAATCCGTTGAAAGACATCTCAACTTCGACACCAAGAAAACACTGCTGCAAATTCGAATTCCACTAGCACAAAACTCAACCGCTTCAATGTCTTGCAATTGCTCTAATGATCAATATCGCTCTAATACCATGTGTTGAGTCCCAAATTTGCATCTTTTCCATACACTTTTCCATACCTTTTTCACTCACCTAAACCTCCAAAATTGTCAATATCATGTGCAAAAGGGTATATAACATGGTTTTTAATTATGTTTTTGTGTTTTCTATTTGATCTAGATTTTGTTCATACAGCTGCGGAAACTTGCCACTTTCCGCAGCTGCTGCAACTTTCCGCAGCTATTTTGTGGAACTATATGCTACAGGTGTCTACAAGGGAAACGAGCCACATGGGCAGGCTAGGAATGACGGGGACATGGTTCGTGTCCTATTGGTTCAAGCAAACTCGTCCAAAGAAGCCGCGGTCAAAGCCGTCCACGTGGAAGTCAACTATGGAGTTTCATGTCGGCCGGACTCTGTTTCGTGGCACATAAACATCCATACGGCCGTTTCTAAGCTTGTGGAGGTTAAATCGACATCTGTGCAGAGCTCTGGAGTTGAATTCAAGCATCCACCTTCCGTAGATTCGCTTTCCAACACGGCCATACTTCTATATCCGTGGGTGTAGTGGTCTACGTGCTCTCTGCCATCATGAACTTTAGGAGACAGTTACAGTTTATTGTTATATATAGAGCGTTTGCATACGCACATAAAGTTAGTTGTGAGTTGTTAGTTGATAGTTGATGTTCGTGAATAAACTCTGTTATCTGTTAGTTTGCTTTGTAGTGATTACGCAGCCCTTAAGCCGTAACACTACCATTCTATAATGAACTGTTTGTTAATATGAGAAGACTCTGTTTTTCAACTTAATTCGTGTTTGAGGATCGTTACCAAGGCTGTGTAGAGGGCCCCTGCTCAGCTAAGGTTTTGTGTATTAGTGTATATTTCTCATTTCATTTATTTAAAAGTCATTGTATCATAATCCATCCATATGTTCATACTTTGCAGTTGTTTCATTTCTGTTTATACATTTCCATAATTTCCATTTCATTTCTGTCTTTCATGTTTTATGATTGTTAATCACTGATCAGTTTTCTTGATTGCAGGTTTTAGATAGACATCCCGGGCATTTTCATAGCATTTTGACTAATGACATGAAACTAATATTGTTCTGCTGCTAGTTTGCTTTTCATAGCTTTTGTTTAACTTCAGTCTTGCTTTGTACATTTCAGTTTTGCTTATCTGCTTTAGTAGTTAAATTTCTAAACATATTAAGTCGCTGGTAGCATCTTCGCTTGTTTCGAAAGCCACATCGGACCGATGGTGAGGACCCATTATGAAATGTGTAGTTTAGTATTAGTTTCTTTTCTGCAAATTTAGATATACTAATCTGCTCATAGCATCTTCAGTTGCCTCCGAAAGCCACAGCTGGACTGATGGTGAGGGATTGCATTATGAAATGTGTGGTTTAGTATTAGTTTCTTTTCTACAAATTTAGATATACTAATCTGCTCATAGCATCTTCAGTTGCCTCCGAAAGCCACAGCTGGACTGATGGTGAGGGATTGCATTATGAAATGTGTAGTTTAGTATTAGTTTCTTTTCTGTAAATTTAGATATATTAAATCATGCATGACATCTTCAGTTGCCTCCGAAAGCCACAGCTGGACTGATGGTGAGGGATTGAATCATGAGTGTATGGTTTAGTATTAGTTTACTTTTTGCAAATTAAATATCAGTTACACAAGTTGTTTATGATTACTTCCAAAAATCATAGCTGGTCTAATGATGAAGGGTCAGAAAATGAATTGATGTAATCTGATTTAGATTTATTTTGTTGCAATTTTGAATTTCCTTAAGCATAGTTTCTTTTGTGTTTAGTTGGCAGCAAGAATAGTTTGGTTTTCATGTTCACTAGTTTATTGTTTTGATTCATTAGATTAGCAACACCTTTTCATTTCAGCAGTACATTTTTATTTTCTTTCAAGTCTTGTCATTGTAATTTTCAATTTGCTTTTAAAGTTTCAAGTTGGTAAATCATTATAGGGGATATCACTTCCTTGAACAAATATAACCAAACTTGTTTTCATTTTATAATTTCCATTTCACCTTAGAAAAACCAAAAACGACAAAAAGTTAAGAAATAGGTTATCTTGCACATATAGTGCGCCGCACTTCATCAGCTTACGATTCCCGGATTGACAAATTAAATGCAGTAATTTAGGACACACTAAATTGACCAAACATTTTGGCGCCGTTGCCGGGGAAGTGTAACTAGGTAGCCAATTTCTTAAAAAAAAAAATATAAAATCATAAAAGAAGGGAAAACTTGATAACTTCTTGAAGTATGCTCTCCTCTTGCACCTAGTGTGATCTGGAGGATCAGAAAAGAGAGTTATTGGTTTAGTAATTTCTTAAGTATGCTCTCTTCTTGCACCTAGTGTGACCTGGAAGATCAGAAAGAGAATTATTAGCCTAACTTTTAAAAAAAATAAAAAATGACATGCACAGAGCAAGAGATTCTAGGGGAAGGTTTATAGCTAAAGCCAAGAGTTCGATTTTCACAACTCCATCTTCTTCAAGGCATAGACCAGATTCACCACCATCTACCCCTAGCCTTAAGATTTTTGGAAGTCAAGGAACAGCTGAATTAAAGGATTCTCCTATACCACCTACTAAAACCTACTTAGAAAACAAAGAGACTTTCTCTAATCCTCCCTTCGTAGAAGAACTAGAGGACTATAAGGACTCTAAAGAAACTATCATGGTAGAGGAAGTAATAAATAGAGGTGGAGGTAGAAGAGGAGGAAACAATGGAGATAACAATGGTGAAGGAAATAATGGTAGAAATAGGGAAGGAGACAATTTGTTTGGATTCCCTATAGTTGATGAGGAAAATCATGCAACAATGAAAAATATCTCACCATCTGTTCTCCCTAACTTTTATGGATTGCGAAATGAGGATCCTGAAACATTTCTGTTTGAGTTTGAAGTTGTGTGCCGAACTTATGACTATATGGAAGACTCTCAAAAACTCAAACTGTTTCCTTCAACATTGAAGGGAGCTGCTTTGAAATGGTTCATGGGATTAGCTACTCAATCTATTAGGACTTGGAATGATATGAAACAAACATTTTTGGACAGATACTTGGACTATTGTATGCCCACCAATCACAAGGATGAGGTATTCAAAATGATGCAAAAAGAAGATGAAAATTTGGAAGACTTAATTTAAAGATTTCAATACAACTTGAAAAGAGCAAAGATGAGCAACTTAGATAATGAAACCTTGAAAGCCCTCCTATTAAAAGCCATTAGAGATGAATGGATAGACATTTTAAACATGATGGGAAAAGGAGAC
>JAXQQM020079049.1:0-153053 GCA_034641835.2 Pinus albicaulis
GTTTTTGAATCTTCAATGTTATGGATCCTTCGTTTCTTTCCCACACAAGATAGGAGTTCTTCAAAGTTTAAAGCATTTGAATTTTGATACATGGGATAGGTACACATTAATGCTGATTCCACCGAGTATCTTTGGACTCACTTCATTGACCAAATTGTGCTTGCTGATGCGAGGCCTGGTTGTTCAATTAGTATGGAAGATCTTAAAAATCTCTCAAATCTGAGGGAACTAAGCATAGCAGTAAAAGCTCATACAATGAGTAATTTTGATTTTGGGAATTGACCTCCTTCACCTTGGGCCCGCGAGGCTTAGTCGACAAGCGGCAAAACGCTGGTAGTGCTTCCTAGCGTGTCGACCAAGCCCCACGGCCCCACGACGTCGATGATGCGGTTGGTAGTGCTTCGCAGCCTGTCGACCAAACCCCACGGCCCCACGATGTTGATGATGCGATTTAATACGAATTCTAATTAATTTTTTTGCAATTTCTTTTTATTCTTTTTGTTTTATTTTCTATTTTTTCTTTTTTTTCTTTCTTCTTTTTAAATTTAATTTTTAATTCTTATTTTATTTTTTTTATTTTTTATTTTTATTTTAGTTATTATTATTACTTATTTTAATTCATTTTTATTTTTTAAAATTTGTATTTTTTTTTTTTATTTTTTAAATTTAATTTTTTATTTATATTTATATTTTTAAATTTAATATTTTTTTATTCTTTATTTTATTCTTTATTTTTTATAATTTTAAAAATTGGTTTATTTGTTTATTTTTTAATTTTAATTTTTTTAATTTAAAAAAAAATGATTTTTCTTTTTGAAAATTTATTATGAGATCTGATACAAAAGGAGCTCTGAAGACCTCGAGGATAATTTGTTTGGGTCGGAGCTACTCAAGCTCTGTAGTGCTCCAGATATCATAATTTGCAACGGTCTAAAGAAGTGGCACAATTCTAGCTAGATGCCCTGCATCCATGGGCTTGGCAGCATCGTGGTAGACTATGTTATTTTCGATCTCCCTTTATACAACGAAATAATAAATTTTGACATCTTAGACGACCACGAGCCAAACTTTGATCATAGGCCTTTACTCATAACTCTCAATTCTGTCATGCATAGAGATCCCATAGAAGATAATCCTTATAGTCAAAATAACTTAATCTTTGATAGAAATAAAAATGATCTCTTTCTAAATGAATTAAAAACTAATTTGCTTCCTTTATCTAATATAGACAACATAGATGACCTATAATTTTATTACAATCCTCTCATATTCTATTAACAAGTTCTCAATTGAGGTCTCAAGTAATAAAAGAAATAGCAAAACCAATGCATGGTTTGACAAAGATTGTAAAAGTGTGAGGAGAGAAATTAAGGAAGCTGTTGATGAATCTCTCAAAATTGACAAGATAAAAATCTACAAAGCCCTAACTAAAAGGAAAAAAATGCAATATATTCGTAAAAGACAAGAGAATCTCTTACACCTCTCTAAGGTGGCTCCTAAGAAATTTTGGAGGCAGATGCTAACTAGGAAAACTAAAGATAATAACAAAATTTCTTTACACGTTTGGAATTCCTATCTTAAAAATCTTTATGAATCTCCAAATGCCAGGGGTTTTGAAACCCTGCTCACAACGAAAACATTTTTTCATTAGAAGACATTGATTTTGGGGTTAAACGCCTTGTAAATGGGAAAGCTAAAGACATTGATGGTTACAAGGCGGAAATCATAAAAATTGGAGCTCTTGTCCTCATCCCCCACATCCACAAGCTTTTCAACCAAGCGGTCAAGCAAGGGTTCCCTGAACCTTGGACTCAGAGCCTCATTATTCCTATTTTTAAAAGTGGGGATACAAATAACTCCTCTAATTATCGGACAATTATGATCAGCCCTCTCTTAGCCAAGTTATATGGTATTATTTTGGAAAAGAAGTTGAGCATTTGGCTTGAAAGTTAAGGTAAGCGGGCTAAAGGCCAAGCGGGTTTTAGAAGGTAGCACTCAAAAACGGACCACCTCCTTACGCTTCGAATCATTGTGGAGGAATGCCACAATGATAAATCCAATCTCTTATGTGGCTTTGTAGACTTTAGAAAGGTTTTCGATACGGTTCCTAGAAACAACCTATGGAATAGATTAGAAGAGCTAAATGTTCCTTTCGAGCTAAGAGTGGCTGCTATAAGGTTATACGAGAATGTAATTGCCAAGTTAAAGAGAAATGAGGGGTGGTCGAAAGATATTAAGTGTAATATCGAAGTTAAACAAGGCTTCCCCCTCTCCCCTACCCTATTTGGCATTTACATCGACAAGCTAGAAGGTTGTTTAGATGAAGCAGGATGTGCTGGCACGATCTTAGCTGGGATAATCATCATCCTTCTTCTCTATGCTGACGATATTGTTCTTCTCGCAAGGTGCCCATATGATTTTGATAAGCAACTTAGACTTCTTAAGGATTTCTGCTCTACCATGGGTATGTTTGTTAACACTGACAAAACAAAAGTTATGATTATCAGATCCAAGAAGGACACTTGCGCTAATTTTATGTATGACAATACTAACTTGGAGGAAGTGTCTTCTTACAAGTACCTAGGAATTGATATTCATCACAAGCTCGACTGGAACTATAGCATTCAGAAAAGGATAAATGGGGGGTGTAAAGCTTATTTTGGTCTTGAAAATAATTGTAAAACGGAAAACCTCATAATGTGGGATAGAAAGAAGTTCCTCTTTGAAACTTTAGTCACTCCTATTATCTTATTTGGATGTGAGGTTTGGGGTTGTAGCATCTCTAGAGAATCTTGGAGAAATATTGAGTAAGTCTAGAAGCGTTTTATAACTTATAACCTTAAAATTAAAAGAAATACACCCTATCATATTCTCCTTATAGAAGTGGGTCTTTCCCCCTATCAAGAGCCTAGCTATGACTAGGCTTCTATTGTACAAGCATAAGCTCAATAGCATAGGAGACCATAGACTTCCTAAGATAGCTTTAAATTCTAGCCAAAACCACCTAAGGCTTAAATGAGGTTGGTATAAAGATACCAGGGCCTGGTTAAACCATTGGGAGATTGACGAGAATGTTGCATTGCAAAACATTAATAACATTAAAAAAATTGTTACTTCTAAGTTCAAAGAAAAAAATGTGGTGTGAGAAAGATCTAGCAGCTAAAAGAAAATTAAGATATTATAAGGAGGTCATCAACCCCACCCTAGAATATCAAAAGTATCTCTTTGTTTTAACTAGCTCAAAGAAGAAAAGTAATATAGCCAAGATTAGAACGAACTCTCATGAGCTCCATAGTGAAACAGGTCGTTGGACAGTTCCTAAAACACCATGGATGGAAAGGATCTGCCATATCTGTGAGAATATGAACATCGAGGATGAAAATCACTTCCTCTTAGAGTGCCCCGAGTACAACCACATTAGAGCTCAATTTCATAATCTTTGTTACAATACTAACCTTCCTAGCCTTTTAAGATGTCAAAATTATAGTGAACTCGGGAGGCTTCTCTCCAAAATTTTTGAGCATAGGAATAAAATCTTAAATCAAACTAAATAACTCTTTGCTTTAGGTTCGATAGACCAAATATTGGTCTGAATGGATGTTAGCCATCACCATCATCATCATACATATATGCTTTTTTTTTTCAATTTTCTTTTTAAATTTTAATTTTTTTATTTATATTTTCTTTTTAATTTTTTTTTGTTTTAATTTGAATTTTTATTGTTTTAAAATTTTTATTTGAATGTTGTTTTTATTTGATTTTTTTTTAATATTAATTGTTTTTTTTATCATTTTCTTTAATTACCTTGTTTGTCATTTTTACTTTTTTTTTTTTTAATTTCTTGTCTGTAAATTATGAGTTTTTTCGGAAATTTTTTGAATTTCATTTTATTTATTTATTTATACAAGTTATTTTTGTTTTTTTTAATACTTTTATTGGTGTTTTTTCATTTTTAGATATTTTTTATATTTGATTTTTTGTTGTCATGTTTTTTTTTTTTTTTTATTTATTTATTATACCAAGATGAAAATCACCACTCTAAACAAAAGGGATTGATGTTGCACCAACACTTTTCAAAATTAGCATGAAAATTATTAAAATTTAAAACAAATGTTCATACTTGATAAATAAAAAGTGATAAAAAAAAATGACCATTTTTCTAAATCAACATGATATTTAAAAAAAAAAAAAAAAAAAAATTGAAGTTCCAAAAATATGCTAAAAAAACAGGTTATTCTACATCACCACTTTTCAAAATCTACATGAAAATCATGACATTTAAAAGAAAAAAAAAGTCATAAGAAAATTTAAAGTGCCAAAGCTATGCTCCAAAAAAAGGGGTCGTTCTGCATCACCACTTTTCAAAATCAAGTGTTTTTTTAGGGCTCCCTCAAAAAAAAAGGTACCAGGCAATTTTCTCTTTTGAGCAGTAACTATGTTTTAAATGGTTTAGCAGGAAAATGCATACATTAGACTTTATTAATGCTCAACCTGGCAATGTAACTATTTGGCACCTCATCAATGATCCGACAACAAAGGTTAGGTTTCGTTTATCAACTCAAAAGTATGTAGTGTTATATATTCTCCAAATGTTGTGTTGTTGGAATCGAGGTGATTCAAGATCTATCCACCTGTTCTTATTCACAGTCATTGATTCTCCTCGGGTTGATCGACAACTTGGGCGCATAGTTGGGGAGTTAGGGCAACCAACTACCCCAATCTCTCTCCCCAGTCATTCATCTATGCTAACATAGATTCAAGAGATGGTTCCAAGTTGAGGGTTTCAGTTATTTTGTCTGCACAAAGGGTTTCCTTAAAATCTGGCTCCAGTAAGCTTGAATTTTGATAGCTCCCACCTTTCTGAGGGGACTGAAAATGAGTCTATCCACTTCTTTTTTCATTCGAAGTTGTCTTTCTCTGTAGAAGATGTAATCCAATAATTATTCTCATACTTGTATGTTTTTGTTTGTTTTCATTCCTCTCATTTTTTAAATTTCAAAATGACTTCAATGGTAAGGTTACTCGCATGGAGTCTTTCTCTAGTCACTAACAAACTAGAATCCTCGTAGGTAACCCTATTCCCTTGACAATATTTCCTTTCATGTTCATCTGTACACGTGCCTCAACAAATGGATTCTTAATGTGCCTATTGTCTCCAATGGACAAGTTTCGATGCTCTAAGCTCAACCAGGCCTAGAGGGTTTGTGGTTTGCCTTCGTGACATGAACATCCGGGTATTTATCTTTCTTACCACTACGACCCATTATGTTTGCAAATATCAAGGGTTTTTAATTCTGCTGTAGTTGCAGTTTCCTTGTATGGGTTCAAGGTTTGCCCTGAGTTTCTCCTTTTCATATATTTCTTGAATACAAGTGTTTATTGCCTAGGGAATGGTCTAATGTTACAAATGGATTAAGACATTTGTTTGAGAGCTATTCTAGCTTATGGTATCACTGCTTGGTATTATTTGGTTACAACATTGTAATCATTTACCTTGTTGTGACTTAATAGTTACGCATCAACGTTCTATTGGATTATTGGTTTAGATTCAACTCGGTTTTACTTATTTTTCAAGAATTGTAACTTATCTCAGATTTCATATGTATAATGTGTTTCCTTCAATTTAATGTGGCTTGGTTCAAGGCATTTGCCATTAGTTCTTATTTGTTTGGATTATTTTAACAGTTTGGAATTATTTATTTGTGTACAATTCGGTTCTTTCATTTTGAGCTATGAGCATTATGCATGCAGTAGTTTTGGTTCGCTGAGCTACTACCCTTTTGGTTTTTGTTAAGAAATAATTAGTCTTAGTTGCAAGAAATGTTTACAGTCTCTAAATCTATGGTTACATTTTTTTCAAGAAAATAATACAACTTTATTTTCTATATATTACTTGTCTTTGTCGTTGGTCTTTACTTATAATAATACTTTCGTAAGAGTTCATTCCCATATGTTAGAACTATTTTCTTGACTATCAACAATTGACTTGGCCCGAGGATCTTATCTTGTAGAACCCTTCACGACTTTGGTTTTTTTTTTCCGTATAGAAACTATTATTCTCTATATGTTGTGATCATTGTAACAATTTCCCTGGAAATCAAGTTCCTAGCAATTTTTTCCTTTACAATTGAAGAATTGTATTTCCTTTGAATCTCAATTCATATTCTTAATTTCATAATATCTTTACAAAATAATTTATTCTACCAGTTAGAAAAAATATAATTTTTGTAGTTTACTATTGCAACAAATTTTTAGTTTAAGATAATTTTCTCTATTGCAAATTCCTTAGAAAAAGATACCAAGAAATTCCAAACATATATTCAGCTTTCTGATAATTTTCTCTATTACAAATTCTTCAAAAATAGATACCAACAAATTCCAAAAAGAAATTTAGTTTTCTGATAACTTTCTCTATTGCAAATTTTTCAGAAAAAAGATACCAAGAAATTTCAGGAAGAGACTCTTAAATCCACATTTTTCTAATAAACATCCACACACAAGTACTTATCTCTTTTTTCTTGTTGACCACAAAATTTACAGAAGGTACCACTCTGCCCTTCCTATGAGAAACTGAAAATTATGTCTATTCTTCTCCCCCTGTGCTCCGTAGTACCAGATAATCACACAGTCAACAGTTCCAAGAATAATTCACTAGCTTGTGGACTCCCACTCTAGCCTAGAATTATTTGCAAAACACTTCGGCTTACTTAAGTTTCCACTGGTTCCTCCAGCTCATGAAACTTTTTTTTTCTATTTGTCACTTGGCAATGTCCTATCCTTCTCCATATCAATTTTTCCAGAAAATAAAATATAGGGATAACTCCTTAACTGTTAACTGTCTCGTCCCCAAGAATTACCAGGGTCTCTTCTGTAAATTATAGGTCTTATTAAATTCTTCAAAAAAAAAAATTAACCATTTCTAAATAATACATTTCCAACATTTACCCTATTTAACAAGGTTACTGAGTTCCCTTACAGTAAAAAGAAACAAATCGTAACATCCACGATCACCTAGGGGTGTCACATCTTCCCCCTCTTGAGTGAAACATTGTCCTCGCTGTTTGTATATCTATGTATATTCATTTTGGTTTTCTCCTTGGAACAATTAATGATATGCCTCTTGCATAAATGCTTTATCTTCCCAAGTGGCTTCCTCCAGGCTAAATTTCCCCCACTGCACCTTAACCTGGATTATGGCTCGATTTCATAATGTTATTTCTCTTTGTTCGAGTATACGTAGAGTTTCTACTAGAAACTCTCCATCTGATTCGACTTGCGGTAATTATAAATCATTTATTAGTTTGATCAATTCATAATATCATCTTTACTTTACTTAATTCATAGTATATACATTACTTCAGTACATACATTACATATACATCTTGCTAATTTATGATATTTTTGGGGTCATATATGTATTTTTTTCAAAGTGAAACATGAAACACATTGTGCACTTGTATGTGTCTGGGAAGCACAAGTTGATATGCTATCGGTCCTATATTTTCCAAAATTTGGAAAGGTCCACAGTACCGAGGTGCTAATTTTGCACAACTTCCCCATCTAAGAGTGATCCTCTTGGGCTTAAATCACACATAAAAATGATCACTTACCTGAAATTCCCTATAAGTTCTCTTTTTATCTTCATAAGCCTTTTTTCTATCTTGAGCGGCTTTCATATTTTGTTGAAACCTTTTCACTGTATTCTCCATTTCCTCCAGTATGTCAGGTCATAGAATTTCTTTGTTTTGAGTACTATTCCAATTAAAAGGTGTTCTACATTTTTTCTCGTACAATAATTCAAAGGGATCATTTTAACCATTCATGATACTTGTTGTAATATGTGAATTCCACCAAATGGAGGTATTCTTCCATTTATTTGGATGTTTCATTACGTACATGCACATCATATCTTCTAGTACCTAATTCACCTCCTCGAGTTGTCCATCTTTCTTTGGGTGATAAGTAGTGCTAAAATTAATTTGAGTGACCAACCCAATAAAGAGAGCCTTCTAGAATGTAGAGGTAATATTTTCATCTCGATATGAAATTATCACTCTTGGAATGTCGTGCATTCTAAATATTTTTCTCATAAATATGTCTGCAATTTGGGAATCCTAGTAGGTTGATTTGACAGGGACAATATGAGATACTTTTCTTAACTTATCCACCAGCACCATGATGGAGTCTTTATTTTTCTAGAGGAGTGTAACAGAGTTATAAAATCTAAAGTTATCATATCCCATTTCCACTAAGGAATGGTATTGGATGCAGTAGACCGACAAGATGTTGATCTTCAGCTTTAACCTGTTGGAATTATATGCATTTTTCTAAGAATTGATCAATATATTTTCTCATTCTAGGCCAACAATAACTCTTTTTTAATTTCATATCGTAATTTTTGGTATCTGGGGTAGCGGTGTAGGGGCTACAGTGATATTCACCTAAAAAAGATTTCTTTATTGACAATTGATTAGGAACATACAATCTTCCTTTAAAGGTCATAAAATTATCTCTGTTAAGATCATACTAGATTGTTTCCCAAAATTCTATGCAATTTTAGCTTATTGCCATAAATATTCATAATTTTCATCTTTCAAAGAAGCCTCTTTGATTTCCTTAGAAAAGAAAAGAAAATACATTTAACTGTAAGAAATTTCATATACATAATGCAACCTTCTGCTTAATATGTTGGCTACATGGTTCTCCTTTACTTTAATATGTTTGATTTCGAAGTAAAATTCACTAAGGAATGAAGTCCACCTAGGTCGACATGCATTTAAACTAGGCTGCTTAAAGAAACTGGTCATACGACTGTGATCTGTCATTAGCATAAACCTTTTCCCTAGCAAACAATGTCACCATCATTTTCAAGGCGTGGACTACTGTGGTATGCTCCAAATAGTAGGAGGAATACCATTCCTTGTGAAATTTTAACTTTCATGATTCATATGCAATCACCTTCTCCTCTTGCATCAAAACTCCTCCTACGCCCTCCTGGCATGCAGCTGTGCAGACTATGAATTCTTTTTCTAGGTCTACAACTTTTAATACAGGTACCATAGTAAGTAGTTACTTAAAATTCTAAAAAAATTCTTGGCACTATGTTTTCAAATTAAACATTCAACCCTTCCTTTGCAGAGAGGTTATCAGGTAGGAAAATTTTGAAAACCCCTCTATGAAACAAGAGTAATAACTAGCCAAACCCATGAACTAACGAATGTCTGCTACATTTTTTTGGGGTAGGCCACTCCACAATAGTTTTAATTTTCTCAGGATCCACCGCTATCCCTTCAGAGGAAATGATATGGCCCAAATATTGAATTTGATCTTTATAAAAGTCACATTTACTATAATTATCGTAGAGTTGGTTTTCCCTTAATGTTTGCAATACTATTTGAAGATGCTCCTTTTGTTCTTTTAAGTTTTTAGAATAGACTAGAATTCCATCTATGAAAATTAAGATAAATTGTCCAAGTAGGGGTGAAACATTTTATCCATTGTGCTCATAAATTTTGCACGGGCATTGGTAGGCCCAAATGGTAGGACTACGAATTCATAATTCCCATACAGTATCGTGATTTTTTTTTTTATAGATGTCTTCATCTTTTATCCTTATCTAATTATATCCTGGCTAGAGTTCAATTTTCGAAAATACAGTACCTCCTATGACCTCATCAAATAGATCATCAATCCATGGTAGTGGGTAATTGTTTTTAATTGTTAATTTATTTAATTTCCTATAATCAATACACAAGCGAAGGGTAGCATATTTCTTCCTAACAAACAAAACCAGGGCTCCCCAACGGGACACACTAGGACGAATGTAACCTTTGTCTAATAGCTCTTGGAGCTGCATCTTGAGATTTTTTAGCTCATGGATACTCATTCTATATGGATATTTTGATACAGCGGTGGCTCCAGGAACCAATTATATAGTAAAGTTAATATTCCTTTTAGGAGGTAACCCCATAATTTCTTCCGGAAATACATCTATAAATTCTTGTATAACTGGAATATTATTTAGGTCATCTACTTTATCTTTAGAGTTGGTATAACCCACCTGAACAACATAAATTTGGAAGTGTTTATGGAGACATTTACCCAATTTATTAGAAGCTTCACGTCTCTTCCAATACCCTAAATTTCACTCCTAATGTCTTCTTTTGTAAGAAATTTAATAATCTTATCCCTACAGTTCATTAATATCCAATACTTCTCTAGCCATTCCATTCCTATCAACACATTGTAGGAGCCTAATAGTAATATTTTCAAATCATCCTTAACTTCCTTCCTAGCTATCTTAATGGAAAAATCTTATGTTTTTGTTGTTACCCTCCTTTTTTCTCTTATAGTTAATTGAACCAACCATGGAGTTTTAAATTTCACACTGCCCATGTGACATAGTTAAATTATTTTTGGATTGATGTAACTCAAACTTTCCCCTAGGTCTATTAGAATTGAAACATGATGGTTAATAATCTTACCTTAAAATTCCACTATGATGGGTTGGTACTTAGCTTGATGATATTCAAGGGTCCCGTTTATCGTGGGCATATTTCTCGCTACATCACCGATTGTAGAGGCATCTTGAATATTGGCCGAAAGTTTCATTCTGGTTCGATGAGGGAGCTTTTTGTAATAGTGAGGTTCCCCACAACCCCAACACTATAAAGGGAGTTTCTAGGCTAAACTTGATTCTAGTTTACTAGATATTTATATTGGTATGGTTTCATTTGAATGTCTGAACCTTTGTTGATTCTTGTTTGGGGCCCCATTCCATAGTTTTATGGGTACATTCTTAGCTATAATGTTAATTATATTTCTGATATTTCAGGAATTTTTTTTTCCCTTCTTATTTAACCAACTTGGGACCTTCCCCTCTCTATTTCATCTAATGGTAACAAATTGGTGCTTTTCAGATAGCTTCATCTATTGTTTTAGGTTTATCAAATTCCAAATTTTCCTTCATAAAAGTTGGTTAACTATTAATAAATCTTTGTACCTTCAATGTTTCTTCACGGATGTAGGGAAAATATATCAACAACGAAGTAAACTTGGTTATAAATTCACCCATAGACTATTGTCACAATTTTAATCATGGAATTGTTTTTCTTTTTCATGGTAAAATTGGCCAGTAAGGTACTTGTATTTAAAACACTGATGGAATTGTCCCCATGTAACTTCCTACTTGTCAGTTCCCGTAATTGTTTTAATTTCCTCCCACCATAAGGTGGCTTTAGCTTGCAATTGGTAAATTACCAATATTGCCTACAAGTTATCATCATACTCATATATTTTAAAATATTTATTCATGTTTATCAACCATGCCTCATCTTCTTCTTCCACCTCTCCCTCATAAGTCGAGGGTTTCATTTTCTTAAAATATTATGCTAACTTTGTTTTATGTCTTGTGGACCCTTTTCCACCAGACACATTATCAAACTCTTCCTCACTACCATCTCGACCCTCCTCATCCTCAGGTTTTCCTTTCTCTATAGATGCATCTCTTCCCTACTCCCTTCCTCTTGACTGGGATTGGGATGTCTCTGATTCTTCCTATTTCAAACACAACCTCTCGTTATCATCTCTTAAATTCACCATTTATGCATGCACTTATTACATAGTGTCTAGGAACAATTCATTTGTATTATGATTTTCTCCTCCCAATTGAACCCACATTTCTTCGTTAGTCTCAATAAGGTGTACATGACCTGTGGCCCCTCTTGCTCCTCCCCTGGAAATGCCACTATTTCCTCACCTCATCTTGTTTCAGATCATCTTCTCTGCCTTGCTCTGCTCTGTTGTGTATCATAACCACATTTTTTATTTCCATGGCCCATACAAACCCCAGTGTCATAAATTTATGCTCATATACCACTTGAAACATCTATAAGACTTTAAAAAAATTACAATACTAAAAGAAAGTTACCATAAACACAATATATTTGTTTTTTTTATTTTCCTTTTATTAATTAGTAACTTTATGATCAAGTTATTATTAATATTATAAAGGTATCTCACCTATTTAATGACATTACTATAATTCGTACATATCATTTCAGTGATGGTATATTTTCCATTGCACAGTCATGACATTGATATATACATATTTTAAATGATTTTTATTGAATATATTATGTGGTCGTGATAGCGCATTTAAATGTTTTAGCTGAAAAAACTATACATTAGAGTTTATTAATGCTCCACTTGGTACTGTAACTATGTGTCACGTGATCGATGATCTAGTAACATAAGTTAGGTTTGGCTTATTAACTCAATAGTATGAAGTGTTGTATATTCTCCACCCATCATGTTGTTGGAATCAAGGTGATCCAACCTATTTCCACCCATTATTACTCATGGTATTTGATTCTCCTGGGTTGATAAAATGGCTTAAATGCACAACTAGGGAGTTTAGTTAACAAACTACAATAATATCCCACCCCAATCGGTCATTTACACTCACGCAGTTTCGGGAGAGGGTTCTAGGTTGAGGGTTCGAGTTCTTTGGTATGAAAATAGGGTTTCCTCAAACTCTGGCTCTATTAATATTGAATTTTTGCTACTCCAACCTCGCTGAGGGGTCTAAAAATGAGTCTATCCACGTTTATTCATTCCAGGTTGTCTTTCTCTATAGAAGATGTAATTTAAGAAAAATTCTCATACCTATATTTTTTTGTTTGTTTTCATTCCTCTCAGGTTTTAAATTGGATAACGACTTCAATGGTAAGGTGGATCGCATGGAAGCTTTCTCCAGTCGGCAACAAACCAAAATCCTTGCAGTTAACCCAATTCCCTTGACAATATTTCCTTTTTGGTTCATCTTTATATATGCCTCAACAATAGGATTTTTATTGTGTCTCTTGTATCCTATGGACAAGTTATGATGCTTTGAGCTCAACTGGGCCTATAGGTTTTAGGGTTTACCTTCGCAGCATGAAAATCCAAGTATTACTCTATCTTACCGCTATGGCCCATCCTGATTTGCAAATATCAAGGGTTATTAATTTTGTTGTAGTTGTGGTTTATCTGTTTGGGTTCAAGGTTTGGCTTGAGTTTCCCCTTTCCATATTTTCTTTCAATACACACGTTTACTGCCTAAGGAACAATCTATTTTTACAAAATTATTAACAAATTTGTTTGAGCGATATTCCAGCTTTTGGTATCGCTACTTGGTACTCTCCAGTTACAGTATAGTACTCATTTGGCTTGTTGTGACTCAATAGTTACACATCAACGTTATGTTAGATTATTGGTTTATATTGAACATGGTTTTACTACTTTTTCCAGAATTGTAACTTATCTCTAACTCCTATGTGTTTTCATCAATTTAATGCTGCTTGGTTTAACTATTTTGTCATTAGTGCTTATTTTAATGATTTCACATTATTTATTTGTGTGCAATTTTATTATTTCCTTTCTCACTATGAATATTATGCATGCAATAGTTCTGGTTCCTTAAGATACTACCATTTTGATTTTTGTTACAAAAGAATAAATATTAGTTGCAGAAAATTTTTACAGTCTTTGCCTCTATGGTTATTTTATTTTCAAGAAAATACTACAGCTTTATTTTTCTATATATTATTGGTATTTGTTGTTGGTCTTTACTGATAATAATACTTGTGTAAGGGTTCATTCCAATATGTTGGAATTTTTTTCTCAGTTGTCAGCAATTGAATTGGCATGAGGATATAATCTAGTAGAACCCTCCACGACTTTGGTTTTGTTTCTGGTATAGAAACTACTATTCTCTATATGAGTTGATCACCGTAACAGTTTCCCTAGAAATCAAGTTCCTAGCAATTTGTTCTTTTACAGTTGAAGAATTGTATTTCCTTTAAAACTCATTTCAGATTCTTAATGCCAAAATATATTTAAAAAAGACTTTATTCTATCTGTTGAGATTTTGTGTATTTGGGGTAGCATCAGTTGTGCTCTAGCTCCCAAACTTTTTGGAGGGACTTGAGTTCACTTGATCTACAAGACCTAGAAATGGATTTGGGAAATTTCGTTAGGAGATATTAAATATATTAACTATTTTAATGTATTTCCTAAGTTAAAACTTAGGAAAATAAAATAATTAAAGTGAATTTAATTTAAACATGTGATGGAATTGTCTTAAGCCACACAGATCAAGCTTTATTTTAATCTTATCCATTGAATCAAGATCTGATCATATTCTTTGATTTTTCAATGAGAAAAGTACAAAGGAAAGGCTTGGGGTCATTTCTAAGACACACAGAGGCAGAGCACTGAAGCTAAGCTCAGATTCTAGGGCAGGATTTCTAAGAATACTCAGAAGTGTTTCAGTTGTAGAGAGGGTAATTTAGACCAAGGGGATGATCTGATCCCAGGGTCTAGAATACACAAAGTGGGAGAGAAGATATCAACTGAAGGGTAGCATAGAGGAAGGCAGCAACAAGGACACCACAATTTTCAAGAAACCCTTCAGGGGTTACGTAGAGACCCTTAGGGGCAGTGTAGTGACCGCATCACCCATTCTGGGGTAACGCAGTCCCTTACAGGAGTAGTGATGAGGGTTTGGAGGCCATCTAAGGCTAATCCAGAGCCTGTCAAGGGCTTTAAAGGTGGACACAGAGCCTTTCAGGGGCAGCACTGGGGTTTTTAGGCCTAGATCTGGCTAACTTTTGTAAATATCATTTGAGGGTGTAGATCAATCATAATTTTGGCCCTAGATTAGCCAGTAAGATGCAGATCTAGTGTTTTCTCTGTTGGTATTTCCAGATCTGGAATGCAGAGTTGTGTATTCAAAAATATTCTTCATAATAGAACCCTCCAGTAGCCAGAGACCGATTTTCCCACATTGGATTTTTCCGGTGACTATTTGGCCAGAAATAACTGTGTCACTTTGTTAATGTGTGCATGTGTTTATTATAGATCTGAATTGGTAGAGATATGTTATGTGTTTTGCTTCAATTTTAACTTGAATTTATTCAGTTAATAACTTGTATAACTAGGAGGAGCTTCACTAGATTAACAGTAATAATTTATGCATAAGTATAAGATTCAGAAATTTCTACATCGTATCAGAGAAATTATAGATCTGAAGGGACAGCACAGCTGACAGGAAGGGAAGATCTTACATGAACCAAGGGAAGGGTTCACACAGTCAAAAGGACTCACGCAGTCCTCTAGAGCATGCAAAAATGCAAAGGGAACATGACATGAAGGTGTTGGAATCCAGACTACATGAGGATCTTGCCTTTGTATCAAGCACAGCTCCTCCAGATGTTTAGTATATTAATAGTGGAGCGTCTGCTCATATGATAGGGGTTCGAGAATGTTTTTCAAGCTATCAAGAAGAGCAGATGAATTTCCAAATAACTATGGGAAATAAGGCAAAATGTACCCCCATCAGGAGAGGTATCGTAACTTTTAAAACGGAGGATGGCCACAAGATTCGAGCCACGAATGTTCTTCATGTACCAGGGTTGGGGATGAACTTACTCTCGGTGTCTCAACTTCATAACAAGGGCTATGATGTATAATTTATTTAAGATAAAGTATATTTCAAATTTCCTAACTAGAGCAAAAAGGCACAAATTGGAGTAAGGAGTCACAAGCTGTATAGGCTCCAGATTCAATCTTTGGTGGCCTGGATCGGCTATACAAAAGACAGAGAGATGAATGAGTTATGGCACACAAGGATGGGGTATCTACAGCATGGAGCCTTAGGGATTCTCAAAAATATTGTCATAGGGGCTCCTGAACTCAGCACAAAGAAAGACAATGTTTTCATAGGATGTGTACTAGGGAAGTATGCTAAGGCAGCGTTTCCGAGAAGCAGAAGAAGAACCAAAGGTGTATTAGAGTTAATACACTATGAAATTTGGGGTCTAATGTCTACAACAGATCCCAGTGGGGAAAAATGTTTTTCCACCTTCATAGATGATTATTCCAGGAAAAATTGGATCTATTTTCTGAAGACCGATGATCAAGTCTTTAATCGTTTTAAAGATTTCAAAGCATTGGTGGAGAACTCTATAGGAAATAAGATCAAGAAGTTAAGGTCAGATAGTGATGGATAATATATGAATAAAGACTTCACAAATTTCTATGCTCATGAAGGCATCAAGAGACAGTGGACAACTTCTTACAATCCAAAAAAAAATGGAGTTGCAGAATGGAACAATCGGACCATAATAGAAGCTACAAGGGCATGTTGTACGACCAGGAAATGCCCAAATTCTTATGGGAAGAGGCCTGAAAAATAGCATTCTATATTCAGAATAGATTTCTAAATAGGGCTTTGGGGAAGGTGACTCTCGAAAGTGTGTTCACAGGTAGAAATCCAGAAGTGAGCCACATTAGGATATTTGATAGTATAGCATACTGCCACGTTCCAGAGGAAAAGAGGAGGAAGTTGGATGAAACTGTAGAAAATGGTTTTCTGATGGGCTACAGTGAGAATGAAAATTCATACCACGTCTATATTCTAGAGAGTAGGAAAGTCATGGTAAGAAGGGATGTAGAATTCCTGGAAGAGAAAGCCTTTAGGAAATCTCTAGAGATGGCCACAAATATGCAGATTGAGGAAGATCCATTGGTACAGCCTCAACAACCTCTGGAGGAGAGGTCCAATGCCTCTCCATGTCACCATTGTTCTGAGGGAAGCTCCTCTGACGAAGAACAAGAGGAGGAATAGGTGAGACCACCCACCACTGATGGGAGACCGGGTAGAGAACTCCAACAGATCCTTAGAGATGCAGAAGGATTTGTTGGAACACCTAGAGAAAGGAAGAGGATAAGGAAACAACCTGATAGATATTAGGCTCTTGTATCTCAGGTTGGAGAGTCCTCTACCTTTCGGGAAGAAGCTCAGCATCAGGTATGGGTAGATGCCATGGTAGAGGAGTATAGCTCCATCATGACAAATGATGCCTGGGAAGTAGTCCCTTGACCACAAGGAAAATTTGTTGTAGGATCCAGGTGGATCTACACGATCAAATATGCTGTAGATGGCAGCATAGCGAAATTCAAAGCAACATTTGTAGTAAAGGGGTATGCCAAGAAATAAGGCATTGAGTATGAAGAAACCTTTTCTCCAGTAGCACGGTACACTTCCATCAAATCCATTATCTCTTTGGCAGTGTAGATGGGATGGGAGATTCACCAGATGGATGTTAAGACTGTGTTCTTGAACGGTGTGATAGAGGAGGAAGTGTACATAGAGCAGGCAGAGGGCATCGAGACACATGAGCATAAGACTCGTGTTTTCAGACTTAAGAAACCCTTGTATGACTTGAAACAAGCCCCCAACGCATGGTATGGTCGGATTGATGGCTACTTGGAGAAGATGGTGTTCGTCAAGAATGACACAGATCTCAAATTTTACTACTTAAGATTAGCAGATGAGCCATTTATTCTTATTTTGTATGTGGATGACTTGTTTTTTACCAGGTCATCCAAGCTCATCAAGGACTACAAGGAGAATCTTGCAATAGAATTCGACATGAGCGACCTGGGACAGATGCACTATTTTCTTGGGTTAGAAGTTTGGCAGCATGAAAGGGAAGTATTTCTAGGACAAGGAAGATACATGATAGAGATTCTAAAAATATTTCATATGGAGGATTGTAGACCCATGGCCACACCAATGATCACTAACTGGAAGAAGATAGACACATTAGAGGATAAGGAGGCTGATCCCACTTTGTACAGACAACTCATTGGGTCATTAATGTATCTGGTCAACATGATACCAGACATCTATTTTGTAGTGAATACCCTCAGTTAGTTCATGGTGGAACCAAGGAGGGCTCACTGGGTAGCAGCCAAACATATTCTCAGATACTTGAGAGGGACAGTCGAGTATGGGCTAAAGTACACCAAAGGAAATGAAATCCAATTGAGTGGGTTCACAGATGTAGACTGGGTTGGAACCACAGTAGATCAGAAAAGTACCAGTGGGTATTGTTTCAGTCTCGAATCAGGAATGACCTCCTGGTGTAGCAGGAAACAAAATTATGTAGCATTGAACTAAGCCGAGGCAGAGTACATGGCAGCAATCACAGCTTCATGTGAGGCCATATGGATCTGTAAATTAATTTTGAACTTACTTAATAAACAAATAGAGCCGACCGAGATCATGTGTGATAATCAGATTTGCATCAAGCTCTCTGAAAATCCTGTGTTTCATGATCGGTCGAAGCACATTGACATTCGGTGTCACTTTATCTGGGACCATGTTCAGAAGGGAGAAGTAAAGTTGCAATACACTCCTATAGTTGAACAAGTGGCAGATATCCTCACAAAGGCTTTGAATAAGGTCAAGTTCACTTACTTCAGAGAGAATATGGGGATGATCGAGAACCCCTTCCACTAGAGGAAAGGGTGGTCTTTTGAAGAAGAGGGAGCTACACTACGGAGGTTACAGTGGAAGTGGAAGAGTCATGGGCAATAGTACATAGTGGCAGCAGTAGTGTAGAGTTGAGTGGCAGGAAGCCAAGCTTCAACAGCACAGAAGCAGTGCCCAAAATCATGTAATGCATAGTTTGATGTATTGCTAGAGCACACCCTTGATGCTAAGAGGGAGTGTTGAGATTTTGTGTATTTGGGGTAGCATCAGTTGTGCTCTAGCTCCCAAAATTTGTGGAGGGACTAGAGCTCACCTGATCTACAAGACCCAGAAATGGATTTGGGAAATTTCATCTAGTTTAGGAGATATTAATAATAAATTATTTTCATTTATTTCCTAAGTTAAAACTTAGGAAAAATAAAATAATTAAAGTGAATTTAATTTAAACATGTGATGAAATTGTCTTAAGTCACACGGATCAAACTTCCTTTTAATCTTAGCCATTGATTCAAGATCTGGTCATGGTCGTTGAATTGTTAATGAGAAAAGTATAAAGGAAAGTATTGGGGTCATTTGTAAGACACACAGAGGTAGAGCACTTAAGCTAAGCTGAGATTCTAGGGCGGGGTTGCTAAGAATACGCAAAAGTGTTTCAGTTGCAAAGAGGGGAATTTATACCAAGGGGATGATCTGATCCCAGGGTCTAGAATACAAAAAGAGGCAGAGAAGAGATCAGCTCAAGGACAACGCAGAGAAAGTTAGCAACAACAGTAGCAGCAACGACAATGCGGTTTTCACGAAATCCTCCAGGGGTTATGCAGAGACCCTTAGGGGCAACGTAGTGACTTCGTCACCCATTCTGGGGTAACGCATTCTCTTCTAGGAGCAACGCTGAGGGTTTGGAGGCCATCCAAGGCTGACGCAGAGCCTGTCAGGGAATTCAGAGGCTGACGTAGAGCCTTTCAGGGGCAACGATGGGGTTTCTAGGCCTAGATCTGGCTGAGTTCTGTAAATCTCATTTCAGGGTGTTGATCAGTCATAATTTTGGCCCTAGATTAGTGAGTAAGCTGCAAATCTAATGTTTTCTCTGTCGGGATTTCCAGATTTGGAACCCAGAGTTGCGTATTTAGAAATATTCTTAATAATAGAACCCTCCAGCAGCCAGAGACTGGTTTTCCCACATTGGGTTTTCCTGGGGACTATTTCTATACAAATAACTGTGTCACTTTGCCAATGTGTGTATGTGCTTATTCTAGATCTAAATTGGTAGAGTTCTGTTATGTGTTTTTCTTTGATTTGAGCTTGAATTTATTCAATTAATACGTTGTATAAGTAGGAGGAGCTTAACCGGATTAACAGTAATGATTTCTGCATAAGTATAAGATTCATAAATTTCTACACTATCAATTATACAAAATAATATTTTTACAGTTTACTATTCCAATAGATGTTGAGTTTTTGATATTTTCTCTATTGCAAATTGTTTAGAAAAAAATACTAAAATAATTTAAACAAATATTTGGTTTCCTAATAATTTTCTCTATTGCAAATTATTTTGAAAAAATACCAAGAAATTCCATGAAGATACTCCTAAATCCACATTATTCTAATAAACATCCAGACAGAAGTACTTATCTATTGTTTCTTGTTGACCACAAAATTTACAGAAGGGACCACTCTTCCCTTCCTATGAGAAACTGGCTATTACATCCAGTCTTATCCCTTCGTGCTCCTTAGTACTAGACAATCACACAGTCAGTAATTCCAAGAATAATTCACTAGCCTTAGGACACCTAGTCCAGCCTAGAATTATTTTCAAAATATTTATTCTTACTTAGGTTTCCATTGGTTCCTCCACCTCAGGAAACATAACTACTTAACCCTTGAGAGTCTAGTCCCCAATAATTACCAGGGTCTCTTCTATAAATTCCAGGTCTGAACTAGATTCTTCAAAAAAATAAATTAACCATTTCTAACTAATATAGTTCCAAAATTTACCTTATTTAGTAAAGTTATTGACTTCCCTTACAATAAAAAGAAAAAAACAGTAAACCCGGGGTGTCACATATTTGTAAGCCATGGTTTTACAACAAAGTATATTTATGAATTAAGAATCTCCATGATAAAGTAAGGGTAAATATTCATAGTTAAAATTAGATGTTTATTTTACATGTAGATATGTTTAACTTATTATTATTATTGTTATTATTATTAGTATTTTAAATAAAGTTGTAATTTAGTTAATTCTTACGATTTTCTTAATTTAGCAACCTGAGAAGTATGATGAAGTATTTTGATACTTATTATGCATTGATTACCATGGGGAAATACCAATACCATGGATTATCTACGCATGCCCATTGTAATTTACCAACCTTTTAGTTTATATGGTTGTGCTAGTCATAGTAGTATACACAAATTAAAAGTTGAGATTTATACTAAAAGTAGTTATGTTATTTTGTGGTTTTATTTAAATTGATTAATTCAAAAAATATTACATGAAAAGGTTCCATATGAGAGTTATTTTTCGGCATGTGGTGTAAGTAAGCCATGGTTTGGGGTCATATATGTATTTTTTTTAAAGTGAAACATGAAACACATTGTGAACTTATATGTGAATAGGAAGCACAAGTTGATATGGTATCGGTCCTATCCATTCCAAAATTTGGAAAGGTCCATAGTATCGAGTTGCTAATTTTGCAAGACTTCCCCATCTAAGAGCGATCCTCTTAGGTTTAAATCACACATAAACATGACCACTTATCTTAAATTCCCTATAAGTTCTCTTTTTATCCGCATAAGCCTTTTGTCTATCTTGAGTATCTTTTATATTTTATTGAACCCTTTTCCCCGTATTCTCCATTTCCTCCAGTGTGTCAAGTCTTAGAATTACTTTGTTTTGAGTATTATTCCAATTCAAAGGTGTTCTACACCTTTTCCCATGCAGTACTTCAAAGGGGATCATTTTTAACCATTCATGAGAGTTGATGTTATACGTGAGTTCCACCAAATGGAGGTATTATTCCCATTTATTTGGATGTTGCATTACGTACATGCACATCATATCTTCCAGTACTTGACTCACCCACTCAATTTTTCCATATTTTTGGGGGTGATAAATAGTGCTAAAATGAATTTGAGTACCCAACTCAGTAAAGAGAGCCTTCTATAATGTAGAGGTAAACTTTACATCTCGATATGAAATTATCCCTCTTGGTATGTTGTGGAATCTAAATATTTCTCTCATAAATATGTTTGCAATTTGGGTAGTCTGGTAGGTGGATTTGAGAGGGAAAATATGAGATAGGTTTCTTAACTTATCCACCACCACCATTATGGTTTCATTCTTTTTTCTAGACCAGTGTAACCAAGTTATAAAATCTAAAGTATCATATACCATTTCCACTAAGGAATGGGTATTGGATGCAATAGACCGACGAATGTTGATGCTTAACTTTAACTTGTTGGAATTATATGCATTTTTCTAAGTATTGAGCAATATATTTTCTCATTCCATGCCAATAATAACTCTTTTTAATTGCATAGAGTAACCTTTGGTATCCAAGGTGAGTGGTGTAGGGGCTACGATGATATTCATCTAACATAATTTGTTTTATTTGCAATTGATTAGGAACATACAATCTTCCCTTAAAAATGAGAAAACTATCTCTGTTAATATCATACTCAATTTGTTTCCCAGAATTTTTTGCAAGCTTAGCTTTTTTCCATAAATATTCATACTTTGTATCTTTCAAAGCAACCTCTTTGATTTGCTTAGAAAAATAAAAATTCATTTGACTTAAGTAATTTCATATACATAATGCAGTCTTCTACTTAATTTGTTGGATACATGGTTCTTCTTTACTTTAAGATGTTTGATCTCAAAGTCAAATTCACTTAGGAATGAAGTCCACCTGGCCTTATTTGCATTTAAACTAGGATAATTAAAGAAACTGGTCATACTACTGTGATGTGTCATTAACAAAAATATTTTCCCTAGAAAATAATAGCACCATCATTTTAAAGGCATGGACTACTATGGTAAGCTCCAAATAGTATGGAGATTATATTTTCTCGTGATATTTTAACTTTCATGATTCATATGCAAACATCTTGTCCTCTTACATCAAAAATCCTCTCATGCCCTCCTGGCATGCATCTATGCATACTATGAATTCTTTTTATGGGTCTGCGACTTTTAATATAGGTACCATAGTAAGTAAATGATTCAAATTCTCAAAAATCTCATTGCACTTTGTTGTACACTTAAAAATTATACCCTTCCTTTACATAGAGGTTATGGGATAGGAAAATTTTTAAAACCCCTATATGAAATGATGGTAAAAACCAACTAGACCCATGAACAAATGAATTTCTGATACATATTTTTGTGGTAGGCCACTCCATAATAGCTTTAATTTTCTCAAGACTCACTGCTATCCCTTTAGAGGAAATGATATGGCCCAAATACTGAATTTGATCTTTATAAAAGTCACATTTACTATACTTATCATAGATCTTGTTATCCCTTAATGTTTTCAATACTCTCCGAATATGTACCTTATGTTCTTTTAAGTTTTTAGAATAGACTATAATTCCATCTATGAAAATTAAGACAAAATTTTCCAATTAGGGGTGAAAAATGTTATCTATCATTCTCATAAATGTTGCAGGGGCATTGGTAAGCCCAAAATGTAGGACTACGAGTTCATAATTCCCATATTGTGTCGTGAATGTTTTTTTATAGATGTCTTCATATTTTTTCCTCATTTGATGATATCCTTGCCGAAAGTCAATTTTTGAAAATACAGTAGCTCCTCTGACCTGATCAAATAGATCGTCAATCCTTGGTAGTGGGTATTTGTTTTAATTTTTAATTTATTTAATTTCCTATAATCAATACACAAGCAAAGGGTGACATCTTTCTTCCTAACAAACAGAACTGGGGCACCCCAAGGAGACACACTAGGATGAGTGTAACCTTTATCTAATAGCTCTTGGAGTTCAATCTTGAGGTTTGTTAGCTCAGGGATACTCATTCTATAAGGATATTTTGATATAACAGTGGCTCCAGGAACCAATTCTATAGTAAAGTTAATATTCCTTTTAGGAGGTAATCTCGTAATTCCTTCCGGATATACATCTACAAATTCTTGTATAGCTTGAATATTCTCTAGGTCATCTACCTTATATTTAAAGTTGGTATAACCCACCTGTTAGCCACCTATAAAATTTTGGCATAGCAAACAGGTTGCTAATTTGGTTTCTAAGCCTTCAAGAGAAGCATTTTCCTTGAAAATGTTTCATTCTTAAAGCCTTAAAGTGTCTTCTATCCTCTGAAAAATCATCACTATTGTTTCCATTTGATAAGCCTCACTGTTTGTGAAAGAAAATTGTAATATCCCGAAATGGAAATCAAGAGATTTTACACCACTGAATCAATTCTTTTGTCGGAACTATGAACAAGGCTATTTCAGAGATCGACTGAGAGGGATTTTACTAGTTATTTCACCTCTAGAGAGAGGATGAGAACCGGAGGCTTCCTGGCCCTTACTCAGACTCTGCCTATAGCTATGTAAATATTTCTTCCTTCAGGAAGATCTTGCTCAAAAGAGATGAGCTACAGCAATATTTGAAACTTCAATAATGAACAACAGTGAAATAATACATCATAAGATACAAGAAGAGTGCATAGCTGATTTATAAAGTGCAGTAGTAAATATAGATACAAATCTTGAGGAAAGACCTCTCAAGATAGACTAGATAAGCCTCAATCAAGATTGTACATGGAAACTCAAGATTACACTGCTATACAATAATGCCCTAGGTATGTCTGCACAGTTATATGAGGAGACTGCAACATATAATATGAAACATGATGATATATCATTATCATCTCAAGAAATGAGGAGGAGCAAGCTCTAAACCCCTGAAAATAACTAACTAACAATCCTTAGAAGGATTGGCTGCAATACATGTACAATCCAATCCCCATGGTGAATCCTCCTACAAATGCCCTCTGAAAATAATGTTGTAAGAGGGAGTGACTATGTTGGGGCTGAGATGAAACACTTGGACCAATGCCAAAATCTGAAATAAAGCTCTAGAAATTTCCTTTGCTGATTTCTTACAGAAATAAGAACTCCTCCTCTTCAAAACTAGGTCAGGAAATGGTGGGATGATGATCCATCACTGCTACCTCCAGCAACTCCAATGAATCTGTCCAACAGAAACGCTGTAGCTGAAAGAGATGGATTTGGCCTCAAGCCTGGATGTGAGGAATATGAAGAACAGCTACTCCAAGGCTTCCCAATGAAGGAGAGAAGAATTCTAAATAGAAATCTCCCTTGTGCTAAGCAGCACAAGCTATCTCAGTTTAACAATTGAAGAGAGTTGCAAAATAAAATTCTCAAGCATGAAAATGAACAATGGCTCTCCTTCACTTTTTTATGCAAGGAATGCTTCCTTGCCATGGAACCAACCCATTAGGGTTTCTCTCATCCTCTATTTTCCCTCCATGCAAAACTCTGCAGTCTTCTTGAGCAGGCTTCTCCTCTTAGCCACGTTGTTGACTTGGTCAACCATGGCCTAGTTTACTTGATTTTGGTCGTTTTCACACTAGGGAATGCCAAATTTAGCCACTTAAGTGATTCATGCCCACTTAAGTGATTCATGCACCTTAGGAGAGTTTTATTATGCTGCTACATGGGCTCCCTCACACAGTTTTATTCACTTTATTAAAAATAAAGTAAATCTAATGTTCCAATTACCTTGTTGCAAAATTTGGAACATTACAGTCCTCCCCTCCCAAAACTTGCTTGTCCTTAAGCAAGAGAAAGGATGAGCTGCAGAAAGGTCATCCAATCAAGGCATGGAGTCTGAAATATCCTCATGTATATCCTCCATCCCCAAGCAATCATCCATACAAAATGAACTACCTCCCAACTAGGTAACTCCTAGAAACTGTCCTCCAACTTTGGCTCTGGAAATGTAGCTGGGCTGAAATTCTGATCCTGGTAGACAAAATAGCCTACCCCACGCTATCCTCCTCTCCACTTAGGATAATTGAAGAGTGTATGTTGATCTTGGGCTGCAAAATACTTTCCCTCAAGTGGCAAGATGAAGACTAGATCTCCAGGGATCTCTCCTCCAACGCTGCAAATCATGCTGGCCCAAATCATCTCATATGTGATGAGTTGGAATTCATCATCATATGGTATCCAAAAAATCATATGGTTCACCTCGTGTAAAAACAAATGGCTGAACATGGTGACCATATCATCTCCCATACTCCCCTTGGACCATGTGCTACAAAAATAATGGAGGTCTTCTCTCCCAAAGGGAACATCCACCCAATGAGTCTCTCCCTCCTCATGATACATATGGGGCTGCTGCTAACATATGGATGAAACACAATAGTATTCAAGAGAGACCCAATCCATCCCATTAAACATATAAACCATGAAGTGCCTTCTCCAAAAATTCAAAATCTCTAAATAGCTCCTTCCACATGAAGGAAAGAGGTGAAGCCTGGCAATCATGGGCTACCCATTGTTTCCCTTGGAACATACACCATGCAAAGCGAGGATAATAATACTCCCAATGGGCCTTTTCAACTCATGTCCCACTCTCCAAACCAAGCTCCCCATGCACCAAGAAAAATCTGCAATGCATGGAAGCAAGAACCAATAGAAGCAAGTTGTCACATGACAACTGGAAAGTGGATCATTGTCCCTCCAATGGGACCTATGCAATGCACTCCTTTCCTGCATCAAAATAGAAATTAACAAGTGCTCTCCTTGCCACTTTTTATCTTCCACAATCATCTCAAAAGATGTATGCATGAAAGTACCAGATGGTGTAATGGGTGTACATTGAAAATCATGTGGCTTTCCCCCACAATCCACTGCTAAAATAGTCATCATATTTGCTGCAATAGACCATGAGCATAAAAAAACATACTGTGCAAGAAGGAAATATCCTCATTGATATAATATGTTTCTCATAAAAATAAGAGAGTGCCAAACATAAAGCAAATGATTATCTCTCTCATCATGTACCTTGGCCTTTGAGTTGAAATGGCTCAAGTGAAAAGTCCCCCTTACTGCAACATAGTAGGGGAGTGGTTGTGCCAACCCTCTCTTAATATTTTGGGCTATGCATCTTTCCATATGCTGATATTCAAAAATTAAGATTCCCTCCCCAGTGGACTCCTCCATCAATGAAGAATATGCATGAAAATGCATGAAAGAAGAATCCAAAGTTGCTGCATGTAGGTGTCTCTTCTGGTGCTTGTGAACCCAAGCCAAGAAGATCAAAACATAGTAAGGGATGCTACCATCCATTAATTCATAATCCTCATCTCCTACATGCCTCCAAAATACATCACTTGTGAAGTGGTTTGAAGGACACTCCAACAAGTAATTCAAACTCTCAAGTGACAGCGCTGCTGGCCTTTGGAGTAGGGCTACTGTCATCTCAAAGCTCCCCTCTTTGACATGAATCTTTCCAAAGACTCCTCCCATCATGTTGCTACAAATATAGAACTCCTCCCATGAAGAAGGTGCTACTTAGGCATCCAAGATCAAAGAGAAATCCCCTTGCACTATGCTAGTGCCTCCTCTTGCTCCCGCAACAACCAAATAGAACTCGAGCAACAAAATTGTTTGCCACCCCCTCATACTTCCACCACTCCAAATATGAAATGGGAACATGATGAATGGTAAAAATAATGCCATCCCTTCATAATTCATCCATGCTCCTTCCTGCTCCATGGTGTAAGTACCCTGCCATCTCCTCCTCCCTCTCAAATCCCATGAAAAGGAGTCGATCACATGTTGGCCAAACTCTCTCAAGAGAAACCAATGCAGCATGGCTTCTTGCTGCTCTGTATCATAGATCTGCAAGATTATCAGCATCCTCTTGCCTCCCATCCACATACACTCAGCTCCTAGTGGATTCTTTCCATCATTCTGCAACTTGGCACCTCCCCAACAAGAGCTGCCATCATCTCAAAACATATTTTCACCTTTGCATGTCATGGGATATTGAAATGCAATCCTTTCCAGCGTCCATGTCTTAACCCCTAACCTCAGATGTGGTACATAACTCATCAATGTTGCATGAGAATGATAAGGGTTTCTTCCTCCCTTTATCAAATCAAGGCGGCACAACGATGTTGAGGTCTGCAATCTCTCATAGAATGTTTTGAATCATCATAAAATGGAAACTCATGCATACCTTTGCAAATTTTGGGAGAGTCTTGTGTGGCTGCAATAATATCTTCCCCAACTGTGCTAGTTGCCTCAACTGCTGAAGATGGAGGCTGCTTCTCCATGATTGTGACAGCGCAGGCATGTGCCTCGTTTGCTGGTGGTGAGGGCTCCTCCCTCCCTTGGCCAAATAATCTGATCAATATATGAGAAAAATCAGCAAGAGTGGAAACCCTTGCATGCCTCCCATAGCTGAACCACCAAGCCTTTGCTTCTCCCTCAAGGTGAAACGCTGCAATTGCTATAGCCTCTCTATCTACCACCAGATGTATAGGAAGAAATCCTCTAGCTTCTTCACCCAAGCTTCTGTTGCACATGTGAGTGACCCATCAAATGTAGACAACAGAAATCTATTCCCTTTTATCATCCCATGACTGTAGGGTCTTCTTTCCTCCCCCTGCTGAATATAGTGAGGGAAAGATAGAGTCTCTTGGAAGACTCTAGGGTTTGTACTGTATTCAGCAAGGTACCCACTTAGAACTTCGAATTCCAAGTGATCTTCATGCTTCTGCTCTGCTTCTCTGTGAGAATAGGAAGTGCATGGTCCTTCCTCTTCTCCTTTTTCTCTCTCCTCAACCTCCTTGGAGAGGTTGTTGCTGAATCTAAAAATTGATGAGATTAATCTCATCCTCTGCATCATTCTAGCCTCTTCTTCCTTGAAATTTGAACTTCACAGGCTGAGCCAAGTTCGAAGTTCTAATACCACTGCAATATCCCGAAATGGAAATCAGCAGCTTTTACACCACTGAATCAATCCTTTTGTCGGAAATATGAACAAGGCTATTTCAGAGATGGACTAAGAGGGATTTTACCAATTATTTTACCTCTAAAGAGAGGATGAGATCCGGAGGCTTCATTGCCCTTACTCAGACTCTACCTATAGCTATGCAAATATTTCTTCCTTCAGGAAGATTTTTCTCAAAAGAGATGAGCTACAACAACATTTGAAACTTCAATAATGAACAACAGTGAAATAATACATCATAAGATAAAATAACAGTGCATAGCTATTTTATGAAGTGCAGCAGTAAATATAGATACAAATCTAGAGGAAAGACCTCTCAAGATAGACTAGATCAACCTTAATCAAGATCGTACATGGAAACTCAAGATTACACTGCTATACAATAATGCCCTAGCTATGTATGCATAGTTATATGAGGAGACTACAACATATAATATGAAACATGATGATATATCATTATCATATCAAGAAATGAGGGGGAGCAGGCTCTAAACCCCTGAAAATAACTAACTAACAATCCTTAGAAGGATTGGCTACCATACATGTACTAATGATAAAATACAAAAGTGTTGGAGTAGCTGGGCAGCTACTGTAGCTCAATAAAAATACATGAGTGGAGAAGGGGAAAGAATGCTACAAACAATATAGAAACCTTGTCCAATGATCTTCTAAGTAAAAGGCTGCCCCTTTCACAGAAGATTACACTCTCCAATCCCCATGGTGAATCCTCCTGCAAATGCCCTCAGAAAATAACGTTGTAAGAGGGAGTGAATACACTGGGGCTGAGATGAAACACTTGGCCCTATGCCAAAATCTGAAATAAAGCTTCGGAAATTTCCCTTGCTGATTTCTTAGAGAAAGAAGAATTCCTCCTCTTCAAAAGTAGCTCAGGAAATGGTGGGATGATGATCACTCACTGCTACCTCCAGCAACTCCAATGAATCTTCCCAACAGAAATGTTGTAGCTGAAAGAGATGGCTTTGGCCTCAAGCCTGGATGTGAGGAAGATGAAGAAAAACTCCTCCAAGGCTTCCCAATGAAGGAGAGAAGACTTCTAAACAGAAATATCCCTTGTGCTAAGCAGCACTAGCTATCTCAGTTGAACAACTAAAGAGAGCTGCAAAATTGAATTCTCAAGCATGAAAATTAACAATGGCTTTCCTTCACCTTTTTATGCAAGGAATGCTTCCTTGTCGTGGACCCCACCCATTAGGGTTTCTCTCATCCTCTATTTTCCCTCCATGCAAAACTGTGCGGTCTTCTTGAGCAAGCTTCTTCTCTTAGCCACATTGTTGACTTGGTCAACCATGGCCTAGTTTACTTGGTTTTGGCCCTTTTCACACTAGGGAATTCCAAATTTAGCCACTTAAGTGATTCATGCACCTTAGGAGAGTTTTATGATGCTGCTACATGGGCTCCCTCACCCATTTTTATTCACTTCATTAAAAATAAAGTAAATCTAATGTTCCAATTACCTTGTTGCAAGATTTGGAACATTACAAAAATGCCATCAAAAAGGCCTCCATTCGCTCCATTTCACCCCCAAAAAATTCCCATTTTTCATCCCTGTTCCCCTCACAAAATCCCTCCAAATCCCTGCATTAACCCTCCATCTCATCCTAAAACCCTTTTTAAACCTCATATTATCCTTTATCTGGTTTAAAAATGTCTTCTTTTTCCTACCGTAACCCCCATATGGCTTTGAAAAGCACTAATTTTGGCCTAAAATACCCTTTTTTACACTATGACAGGGTTAAGCCACTGAGGGCTTATATGGCTTAGCTCCTTTCCTCATACACCCGTGGCCTCGCAATCGAGCGCTAAAATTCCCAAAATCCCTTTGAAAAACTTGAAAAAACATGTTCTCCTCTATATTAAAGGGACTAAGCCCCCGAGGGCTTATTTCAGATAGCCCCCCTTTCATGCAACCTAAAGCTTTGACATAAGGTGCTAAAGAAGTGAGGAACCCCAATAAAAACCACATCAAAACCCTTTTCCTTTGATTTTTTTTTTTCCGCGCCATGTTGAGTCAGATGAATATGGACCGTCGATCTGCACAAGATCGACGACCATCCGGTCTCCGTTCAGTCTGCCAGTCCATTCCACCTTTCCTGACATTAAGATCCTTAAGACGAATCTGGACCATTGAATCCACAAGAACCAATGGTCCAAATCCCATCATGTTCCTCCCATCCATATAATAGTTCATTGCCCTTTGAAACAATGATCAGCCAGTTTTCAATCTCCACTGTCCATTGTGCATGATCTGACGGTTGGAGATGAGCCCGATGGCTGAGCACATTCACTTCCGCTCCATCCAATCTCAATCGTTCAACCATTCAGATCCTATGGTCCACAATCAACCCGATGGTTTCACCTTCGCTGTGCATCTTACCTCCCATCGCAATTCTTCTGCACCATCATATCTTCCTACCTCCATCCGATGACTGAAAATGCATTTCACAAAATTTTCCCGCCCAGGGGTTAACGCTCCAAAAAAACGCGAAATGGGCGATATTGGGAAGGACACGCGTCAAGCAGTGTATGGTATCGCATTTTTTTTCTGAAAACCATTTACCACCCTCAGCCCCGTGCGAAAACCACTCCAATTTTCTGCCTTATAGCCTATCCTCCATAGTGTAATTTCTCGTTTAATCGCAGCCGTCAAATGTTCTGAGCTAACGGCTCTGATCTAATCTCACCTCCACTCATGTCCCATTCATATATTCCCCTCAACATTTCCACCCGGCAATATCCACCATCGATCACTTCAAATCAATGGCTCTGATTCAATCCCATCCACCGTTCGCCTTTCTCCCCAGCGACCCTATCGATGAATCTCCGTCGTCCGTTAATCTGATCCAACGGTCACGATATAATCTCACCCCCATTCCTTATTCATTGTTCATCCATCTAAATGACCTCATCGAAGAATCCTGACGAGAGATCACTAATAAATGATCTAATCCAATGGTCCAGAACGCACAACACACCAGACCTCCATTAGACCATTTTTACACCACTCCGCTACGTTTTTCATCCATTTTTTCACTGCATCCACTATTTTCATTGCCACGCCACCATTCCCTTAGCCCTCTAGAGCAACCCACCCCACTCCTTAAGGATTTCTATAACATGTTTATTGTGTTTTTGCAGGGTTATAGATGGTGAAAATCATTCTCTATCTCACAATCATAGTCATCGTGATTCAGAGTGTAGAACTCCATTTCCAGAGCCAGAGTAGCAGAGGAAAATGGCTGACGAGGTCTTTAAAACATGTATTTCATTAAAATATCAGTGCTAAACCCTCTCATAAACCCTCTAGCACCATTAAAACCTGTATCCACAAACAGGATGGGAGAGAAGCGGCAAAGAGTATCAGTGAAAGATTTCAGGGATTAAAGCCTACTATTGAAGATTAAATGCTAAAATCTAGTGTTTTAAGGATGAATATATAGATTGAAGACATTAAAAATGATACAGAATGCCTAATAAGGCCTAAATCATATGAAACAAGCCATATCAACGCCTTAATGAGAGCAAAACGTTCTTTCCCAATAAAGGACAAGTTCCCACAATATTTTTTATTCTCCATCTAACTCCTGAGAAGATCATCACCCTGACAGGAGTCCTGAGATTGCCAGTGAATTAGTTACAAAGTATGGAAGGCCTGAAAGTCGTTTATCTGCCTTACTTGTCTCAGAGTACAAACAGAGTACAGACAACCAGAAAGTTCATCAAGGAACATATCTCTAGAGTTATTATGAACCTGTCGAAGACCCCTAAATTCATCCAAAGAGTATTGAAAGTTAGTGCAAGGATATTAAGATAGAATGGGTTGCAAAACACTTCTCCCTCTATTTTAATGAGCCATTTAAAGTTCTATCTACCACTACTGTCACTCTTTCATCTAGAAGAACTCATGAGAAATACATTGTAAATGTTGGTTAACCATGGATTGTAAGTTGTTTCTCTGAGTTAATGTTTAGTGTACATTATTTGTAAAATAGGCTGGGAGATGATTTCTAGTTGATATCAAACTATTGGACAATGATGTATGTGACTGGTTTTACTCTTCTAATATGAAAATCATGTTCATTGGATCTTGATCTAAATCAGTGGTGATGTGTTCTACCTTTTATTGTTTTCCCTCTGTTATACATTATATTTCACATTTCTCTGATAAGAATCAGTAATCTAGCTTAGGATATACTGCTGTAAAGTACCCTAATGCTTCCTGCTCTTCTTATCTTTTACGTTTCCTGCTAATTGTGTAATCTAAGAACAAATTCAATATAATTTTGACGAGTATAGAAGTTGGTTTACCCATGTTTACTGATGTATGAATTTAGAGTTTGTTTTCAGATGTTCTTGTCTGGTGTTATATGAAAGAATTAGGAAACTGGGAGGATTAGAGTTAGCCCTATCTCACTAGGTTCATTTTCCAATAGTTAGCCTTTCTAAGATCCCTTAAGTTGAGTGTCAAAAGCAGAGAAGGTTAAAAGTATTTCTCTAATCTTAGACTTCAATTTGTGTCAATCTTAAATGTTTCCTATTGTCTAAAGAGTTAGCCTCATTATGAGTTTGATCATAGATGTTTAAGGCATGCCCTGTCCCTATATTTGCTCCTAAGTGGCCACCTTGGAAGGTTTCCTTGTCATTCACCTTCATTTCCTTATTGTTCATTCCATACTATCATCTTAAGAGATCCTTTGTTTTAGATGACTAGCCCATTTGAAAGCCTTGGATATTGAATTGCAAGTAAACCCTTTTATGACCCCATTGCCCAATGGACTTGCGCTTTCTTTGAATTATCTTCCCATTCCCAAAAATCCTTCTTTACTCACTCCTTTACCTCATATTGAACCCTTCTTTCATGTTTCCCAACCAAACAAACAAAACATCAACCTTTGTGCTCTAAAACTAGCCTAATACCTTAAATTTAACCTCAAAGATATACATTTATTTGTCTTTATAGAGATATCCCTCTTTGGATCCAGGAGGGCTAGATCCTGAGATCCCAAAGTGGTTTGATGTTGTCTTGTCTTTTGGTATTGCCAAATTTTCCAAAACACAAGAACCACAACATAATGGCAACTTCGCTAGGGAAGAAGACCATATTAGCCTAAATTTGGTAGTTAATCACTGTGGTGGATAGTAAACCTTCTTGAGACATTTCAAACCCTCCACCTGGAAAATCCAGAAATCCTAAATGACCAAAATTTTTCACTGATGATCAGTAGGCCTGTTGTTTATATTTGTTTTCACAAGACTCCACTGGGAGACCAGTCCCATTACAACATCATCCATACCAAAATAAATGCATAGGATTAAGCCCTTTTGTCTAAAGATAATTTGCCTCTTAAATATTGTCATATCTGGCTAACTTTCTTTGTCAAGATTGTTATACCTAACATACTAGCTTCAAGAACAATCCATACTAGAGCTTATCCTAATCCAAATCCCTCTGAAATAGTTGACAACCCTGAGGGTATTCTTAGGAAGCCTTCCACATATAGGGATCCAACTATTGTCAGACACATTAATAGAGCTGACACAGCACCTGAAAACCTTGCAGCTCTATTAAACACTCAATTTGGCTTAGATTTACCAAGTAATTTACCAAGAACTCAGTCATTCAGTGGTCTATATTAGACAAACTTTGGGCCTCCAAGTTCACCACTACATAGTGGTCAACATATTAGGGACAGAGAAACCCATCCATCAACACCTCCTGATATTCATTTAATTCATAACTTGGGTCTCTCTGACCCTAGATCTGCTCAACAGTTTGTTGCTGGTCCTAGCATTTTTTTCATTCATATACCTGCTACTCAAGCCCATATTTTACCTCCACAAAACACTATCATGGCAGCCTGGTATGCTCCCCTAGTGTTACCCCAACCTTTGGCTCCTTTACCTAATGACGATCAGTCTAAAATCCCTCATTTCACTGGAAAAGAGTCTACCATAGCTCAACACCATGTAGATAGGATGGAAGATGCCTTTGAATATATGGAAATAGAAGATGAGACTATTAAAATGAGAATCTTTGCTCAGAGTTTAGGAGGAGAGGTAAAGAAGTGGTTTAAAGGCCTAACTCCCAATAGTATCCATGATCTTCCCTCTTTACATCAAACCTTCATAAACAGATGGGAAGTCAAAAGCAACCCTCTTCATATACTAACAGAATATAAGAATCTCAAAAGAAATCAGGGAGAGAGTGTCCATGATTACTCTACTAGATTTAACAGTGTCTACAATGCTCTTCCACCACACATGAAACCTCACCAAGGAATGGCCTTATTGAAATATCCTGAGGGTTTTGATGCTGAGATGGCCTATCAGCTAAGAGAGAGCGACTATAACACATTGGAAGACATGCAGACAGGAGCAATGAGTGTAGAAGCAAACCTAATTGAAAAAAGAGCTAGGATGAGGGCTAAAAGGAAGGTAACATATAGGGATGACAACACAACTTTTTCGTCTGATTCCAAATATGATAGTATAACCAAAAACATGGAGAGGATAGAAATAATGACGGAGAAAATGGTTTTCCAAGTCAATAATCAGAACAGAAACCAAAATCAAAACCAGAACCAAAAATTTAGGAGAAACACTCCCCCAAATAGACAAAGGGACTCTAATCAACAAGTCATACCTCCATTCCAAGAGAATTTCCTTGATGAGGATGAAGGAATAATAGAAGAATCATAGGGAACCATCACAAACATGGTGGAAGTAGATAACCAAGATCACATATTTCCTACAGAAGATAATCAGACCTCATACACATAGTGGGACAGGGAAGGGTTAGGATCTAAGGACAATAGGATAGGATTTGAGAATGCCATCATGCAGGTCCAAGAAAAATATGATCCCAGAAGAAAAAAGAACATAGATACCCCCAAACCAAAAGCCTCTGAAATCACCATTAAGAAAATACCTGAAAGGACTCCTAAATGAAATGCTGAAAGCAGTAAATCAGCAATTGAGTGTTGTGGCAAAAACAAAGACAAAGACATCGAAAATATTGAGAAATCAAGTCAAGAAACTAACAGCACTAGCATTGCATCTAATGCTCCTGATAAAACAGCTTCAAACATTGTACAAAATGAGAATCAGCAAGCTAATTCTGTCAATAAAATAGTGGCCAACAAAACAAATTCAAACCTCACAAAGAGTTAGTGTTATTTCAGTTTGGAGAGTGAGATTGCCAAAATTAAAATTTATGTCTCTCTCACTAAGTTGGCCACCCAAGATATATATAAAGATAAAATCTTGAAAGCTTTAAACTGGGGAGAAAACAATGAAACTGTCAATTTAAATGATGATCAACCAGCTCTTTTGTTTGGCCCAAAAATTGAATGGAAATTTCAGGAAAGAGTGGTGCCTCCTTTCTATGTCAGCCTAAACATTCATGAAAAAATCTTACATAATGCTATGCATGACTCAGGAGCTTCACACAACATTAAGCCAAAAGTGATTATGGAGAAGTTAGGCCTAGAGATAACTAGACCCTATAAGCATTTATATTCTTTTGACTATAGCAGAGTGAAGTGCCTTGGCCTAATCAAAGACCTCTGTGTGAATTTAACCCAAATCCCAGCTAAGTGCATTGTAATGGACGTTGTAGTGGCTAATGTACCTCCTAAATATGGCATGTTGTTGTCTAGATCATTGGGTGCCAAGCTACAAGGCATAATGCAAATGAATATGACATATGCCACAATCCCTATCTTTAGTCAGCTTAGAAGACTATATAGAGAGGCACACATGAAATTTATGGTCAGCAACCCAGAGAAACCTGAAAATTACCCTCTTTACTCTTTCCATATAGACCTGGACTCTTTTATCCCTTACAATGATGAATTCATAGATGAGTCAGGGCTAGAAGACAAAAATTTAGACAACAGAGTAGAGCCCACAGATCTTAACATAATGGTAGCTCTGGATATAGAGAAAAACAAGGAAGAAACCTTTAAATAGTGTGCTGAATTAAAAGACTATAGTGAACAAAGCCAAGACTGCAAACAGCAGATTACTCATCACTTTGAACTCCATGAAGGTCCTAAAGAACAAAACATAAAACAACATGGTACAGACCTCAGAATACAACATAAGGGTGACCATAGCATTAGGGATGAAAATAATAACAAATATGAAAATAATACCTTATGGATAATGAACTTTGATGGGTCTTGCACTAGAAAGAATGTAGGAGCTGGGGTATGGTTGCACAATACTAAAAATAATTATGCTGAGAGTCATGCCTTCAAGCTAGATTTCAAGTGACAACATTGAAAAGTATGAGACTCTCATCCTAGGATTGAATCTATTGAAAAAACTAGGAGTTAAGAGGATAATTGTACATGGAGACTCTGAATTAATCATCAAGCAAGTAAATTGAGAGTACACTGCAAAACATCCTAGATTAAGGGCATACAGGAATGATGCCATGGATCTTCTCAAAACATTTGTAGAATATGAGCTTGTGTTTGTCCCTAGGAGTCAAAATATTATTGCAAATGGATTGGCCTGCACTGCTAGTTCATATCAGAAATCACCTAGTGACAAATACCTCATTATTCAAACAAAATACAGACCAGCAGTACCATATAATGAGAAATATTGGCAGGTCTTTGAGGGTGACAAACAAATAGAGGATTTCTTACTTTGTAGGAATGAGTTTCAATTACCTGATTCAAAATCTAAGTATGATTAAGACTATTTGAATTAGAGCCCCCTGATGAAGAAAAACCATTCCTTATTGTAGAAATAAACATGCTGACCAAATAATTTTAAAATCAAACAAAAGAATACATAAACACAGAAAAAGAAGACATAAAGGCGCTATAGTCCAAAGACAAAAACATACCCAGAGGACTAGCACCCCTTGAGGACCTTTTTGATTTTAATGATGTGGCAAAGAAGCCCACCATAGAGCACACTAAATCTAATGTTGAAGATTTCAACATAGGCAGCAAGGATAAGCCCAAAATGATTAAATTATCTAAAGCTTTGCCTGCACATATCAAACAAAAATACATTGATTTATTTAAAGATTTTTTTGATGTGTTTTCTTGGAGTTATGAGGACTTGAAAGCCTATGACACAGAGATCATCCAGCATAAAATTCCATTGAAAGAAAACCAAAAACCTTTTAGGAAAAAAATGCGCAGAATTAACCTTGTACAACTACCTCTGGTAGAAAAAGAAATTAAGAAAATGTATGAGATTTTAATCATAGTGCCTATGATATTTTCAGATTGGGTTTCTAACCTTGTAGCTGTAAGAAAAAAGACAAGAGAAATTAGGTTGTGCATTGATTTTAGAAATTTAAACAGAGCCTCCTTAAAAGAAAATTACCCTTTACCCAAAATGGAACACATCCTACAAACGGTAGTTGGTTCAAAGAAGATTTCTCTGTTAGATGGCTTTTCAGGGTATAACCAGGTTTTAGTACTCCTAGAAGATCAACTTAAGACTACCTTCACCACTCCTTGGGGCACTTTCATGTATGTGAAAATGCCTTTTGGACTAATGAATGCTGGGGGCACTTTTCAAAGGGCCATGGACATTGCATTTTCAGAAGAAATAGGGCACTTCATTGTAATTTATCTTGATGACAAAACAGTTAATTCCAAAACTAATGAAGAGCACCTTAAACATCTAAGAAAGGTCTTTGAGAAGTGCATAAGGTTTGGAATATCTTTAAATCCCAAAAAGACAGTGTTTGGGCTCCAAGAAGGTAAACTTCTTGGTCACATTATATCATAAAAAAGGATTAAAATAGACCCAAAAAGAGTTGAGGGAATACTGCAGATTAGCCACCCAAGAAACATAAAATAATTGCAGTCCTTTATTGGGAAAATTAACTTCTTGAGGAGGTTTATTCCCAACTTAGCATAACTCCTTAGGAACATGACTAATATTCTTAAGAAAAAAGTGGGAGTTAAGTGGACTATAGAAGCCAAAAAGTCCTTTGAACTGGTAAAACATGCACTCACCCGAGCACCAGTTCTAATTAGCCCAGATTTCACAAAAGATTTCCTTATATTCTCCTTTGCATCAGAGCATACTGTGGCTACTGTCCTATTGTAGAAAAATCCATAGGGACAAGAACAACCAATTGCATTTTTTAGCAAGGATTTAAGAGATGCACCCTTAAAATATAACATCATGGAAAAACAGGCTTATGCATTGGTAAAAGCCTTAAAAGATTTCAGGGTGTATATTTTACATTCTCATGTTATTGAATTTGTGCCAAACATAGTGGTGAAAGACATTTTGTCACAAGACCCAGGTGGAAAAAGAGGCAAATGGATTGTTGCGATACTAGAGTATGATTTGAAGATCAAACCCACAAAACTCATCAAAGGTCAAGGCTTAGCACAATTGATGGCTGAATCTAAATTACAAGCCCTTGACATAAACATGGTAGATTCCTTGGATGAACAGGAAGGATTTCCTGCTCCTACTGTTGAAGAACAATTCCAAAACTCACCTTGGTATGCTAACATCTTGTATTTGCTTACAAATCTTAATGCTCCTCCTGATTTATCTAAGACAAAGGCAAGGTTTTTAAAGTTGAAAGCTAGAAATTATTTCATTTTAAATGAATGTTTATATTGGAAAAATTCCAGTGGTTTATTGCTTAAATGTTTGCCTAAAGTTGATGCAGAGAGGATCAAGCATGAATTTCACGAAGGAGAGTGTGGAGGTCATCTCTGCTAGAAAAACACTGCTAATAAAATACTTAGCGATGTCTATTACCAGCCCACCCTCTTCCAAGATGTCCATAAAATGATAGTCGCCTGCCACAATTGCCAAATATTTGAAGGCAAATAAGACTCCTTTCTTTACCATTATGACCAATCACTGTTGAAGCTCCTTTTCAACAATGGGGCCTTGACAGCATAGGGGAAATCCATCCTGCTTCATCTGCCCAACATAAATGGATTCTAACATCCACTGACTATTTCACAAAATGGATAGAGGCCATCCCTTCTAGGAATTCCACAGATTCTGTCATCATAAAATTCCTTGAAGACCATATCCTATCTAGATTTGGCTACCCTAGAAAAATTATCACTGATAATGCTGTTGCTTTCGGTTCCAAAAAGATGATTGATTTTTGTCACAGGTATCACATTGCACTTGGTCATTCTACTGCTTATTACCCTCAAGGTAATGGGCTAGAAGAATCATCAAATAAGAGTTTGGTGACCATCATCAAAAATCTACTTGAAGAGAATAAAAAATCATGACATAACAATTTGGTACATGCTTTATGGGCAGACAGGTTGACAACAAAGAAATCCATAAGAATGTCTCCCTATCAGCTTGTTCATGGAGTAGATGCAGTGTTTCCTACCATCTTAGGGGTACTAGTGATAAAATTGGTCCAAGAAATACAGTCAGAAGAGGACAGCATGGTAAGGAGGATCAATCAAACGATACATCTCCAGCAGACAAGGGAAGAAGTCTACAACAGAGCTCAAAAAATGCAAGAGAACATCAAAAAATTGTTTGATAAGAGAACAAAAGCTTGTGACTTCAAAATTGGAGACAAGGTGCGCAAATGGGACTCTAGAAGAGAATATAAGGGTTAGCATGGAAAATTTGACAGTTTATGGCAAGGCCCTTACATCATTCAATCCACCATTGGTCCAAATGCATTCTTTCTGCAAGAAATAGATGGTGCATATCTGTTTGGGGGTCCTGTCAATGGCAGGATGCTCAAGAATTATTACTGCTGAAGTTCAGAGTTTAAATTTTCCACCTCCATTGTAAATACCATTGCCTTGTTTAGTTTTAAAGAAAAAGGAAAAAAAATAAAAAAGGAAAAAGGAAAAAGGAAAGGTTTAGACAAGTTCAAAACTTGAACCTATGAAGCTCCAAAAGAATGGCTCAAATCAGCTCAAAACTTGAGCCAAACAGAGTAAAAGTTGGTTCTAATATGCTCAAAACTTGAACCAGCAAAGAAAGAAGAAAAAACAGCTCTAAAAAAACTCAAAACCAGAGCTGAAATGAAGAAGGAAATTGACTCTAACAAGCTTAAAATTTGAGTCACAAGGAAAAAGAAGGATGCTTTAAAGTTTCAAATTTAAAGCCTTCACAATTTTGGTTTCAATTTTCTGCAAAGTTTTAGTTCATGGGTAGCTTTCTTTATGCCATGGACCCACAGCAAATCAAACAGTCTAATCCTGGTTTGAATGTATTTAAATTTTGTTTTAGAATGTAGAGAAAGAAATATGTCGGACAGTTTAATCGTGGCATATTGTAGTTTAGGTAAAGAAGCTATGAGGCCAACTGCTTAATCTAGTCTCATGGAGGAATAAGGGTAGAATTAGATTAGTTTTTTCTGCTTTCAATAAAAATTTGATGAAGAAGGTCTGCAAGTCTAAATGCACCTTGAAGAAAAAATGTTAGGAAAGTAGGATGGGTAGGTAGTTGTTTGGGAGAATATTACTATTGATATGATGTCTTCATGATTTGTAGCAGCTGATCAAAGAAGAAAAATATGTCCAAGGATCAGGCATCTGGCCTACTTTCAAAGGATTATTTCTGAAGCTCTTGACACCTTCAAGAAGATGCCATCCCCATGTGGAGCCATTGTTAACCAACCTATAAAATTTTGGCATAGCAAACAGGTGGCTAATTTGGTTTCTAAGCCTTCAAGAGAAACATTTTCCTTGAAAATTTTTCATTATTAAAGCCTTAAAGTGCCTTCTAACCTCTGAAAAATCTTCACTGTTGTTTCCATTTGATAAGCCTCACTGTTTGTGAAAGAAAATGCCATAAAAAAGGCCTCCATTTGCTCCATTTCACCCCCACAAAATTCCCATTTTTCATCCCTGTTCCCCTCACAAAATCCCTCCAAATCTATGCATTAACTCTCCATCTCATCCTAAAACCCTTTTTAAACCTCATATTATCCTTTATCTAGTTTAAAAATGTCTTTTTTTGCCTACTGTAACCCTCCATTTGGCCTTGAAAAGCACTAATTTTGGCCTAAAATACCATTTTTTGCACTATGAAAGGCTTAAGCCCCCGAGGGCTTATATGGCTTAGCTCCTTTCCTCATACACCCGTGGCCCCACAACTGGGCGCTAAAATTCCCAAAATCCTTTTGAAAAACTTGAAAAAACATGTTCTCCACTACATTAAAGGGACTAAGCCCTCGAGGGCTTATTTCTGATAGCCCCCCTTTCATGCGACCTAAAGCTTTGACATTAGGTGCTAAAGAAGCGAGGAACCCCAATAAAAACCACATAAAAACCCTTTTCCTTTCATTTTTTCTTTTCCCCGTCGTGTTGAGTCAGATGAATATGGACATCTGGTCTCCGTTCAGTCTGCCAGTCCATTCCACCTTTCCCGACATTAAGATCCTTGGGACGAATCTAGACTGTTGAATCCACAAGAACCAATGGTCAAGATCATTTCATGTTCCACCCATCCATATAACAATTCACTGCCCTTTGAAACATTGACGTGCCCGTTTTCAATCTCCATCGTCCATTGTGCATGATCCGACGGCTGGAGATGAGCCCGATGGCCCAGCACATACACTGCCGCTCCATCCAATCTCAACCGCTCATCCATTTAGATCCTACGGTCCACAATCAACCTGATGGTTTCACCTCTTCCATGCATCTTATCTCCCATCACAATTCTTTCACACCGTCAGATCTTCTCGCCTCCATCCAACGGCTGAAATTACATTTCACAAAATTTTCCCGCCCAGGGGTTAGCACTCCAAAAAAACGTGAAATGGGTGGTATTGGGGAGGACACGCGTCAAGCAGTGTATGGTATCACATTTTTTCTGAAAACCATTTACCACCCTCAGCCCCACGCGAAAACGTCTCCGGTTTTCCGCCTTACCACCTATCCTCCACAGTGTAATTTCTTGTTTAATCACAGTCGTCGAAGGTTTTGTTCTAACGGCTCCGATATAATCTCACCTCCACTCATGTCCCATTCATATATTCCCCTCAACATTTCCACCCGTCGATATCCATCGTCGATCACTTCAAATCAACGGCTCTGATTCAATCACATCCACAATTCGCCTTTCTCCCCAGTGACCCTATTGATGAATCTCAACTGTCCGTTAATCTGATCCAACGGTCACGATATAATCTCACCCCCCATTCATTATTTGTTGTTCATCCATCTAAATGACCTCATCTAAGAATCCTGACTGTAGATTACTGATAAATGATCTAATCCAACGGTCCAGAATGCACAGCACACCAGACCTCCATCAGACCATTTTTACACCATTCCACTACGTTTTTCATCCATTTTTTTGCTGCATCCACTATTTTCTTCGCTGCGCCACCATTCCCTCGACCCTCCAGAGCAACCTACCCCATTCTCTAAGGATTTCTATAACATGTTTATTGTTTTTTTGCAGGGTTACAGATGGTGAAAATCATTCTCTGTCTCATAATCACAGTCATGGTGATTCAGAGCGCAGAAATCCATTTTCAGAGGCAGAGTAGCAGAGGAAAATTCCTGACAAGGTCTTTAAAACATGTATTTCATTAAAATATCAGTATTAAACCCTCTCATAAACCCTCCAGCGCCATTAAAACCTGTATCCATAGACAGGACAGGAGAGAAGCAACAAAGAGTATCAGTGAAAGATTTAAGGGATTAAAACATACTATTGAAGATTAAATGCTATAATCTAGTGTTTAAAGGACGAAGATACAGATTGAAGACCTTAAAAATGATCCAGAAGGCCTAATAAGGCCTAAAGCACATGAAACAAGCCATATCAACATTTTAATGACAGCAGAACATTCTTTCCCAAGAAAGGACAAGTTCCCACCGTATTTTTTATTCTCCATATAGCTCCTGAGAAGATCATCACCCTGACAGGATTCCTGAGATTTCCGGTGCATTAGTTACAAATTATGGAAGGCCTAAAAGTCATTTATTTTCCTTACTTGTCTTAGAATACAAACAGAGTATAGACAGCCAGAAAGTACATCAAGGAACATATCTCTGGAGTTATTATCAACCTGTCGAAGACCCATAAATTCATCCAAAGAGTACTGAAAGTCAGTGCAGGGATATTAAGATAGAATGGGGTGAAAAACACTTCTCCCTCTATTTTTATCAGCCATTTAAAGTTCTATCTACCACTACTGTCACTCTTTCAGCTATAAGAACTCATGAGAAATACATTGTAAATGTTGGTTAATCGTGGATTGTAATTTGTTTCTCTGAGTTAAAGTTCAGTGTGTATTAGTTGTAAAATAGGCTAGGAGATGATTTCTAGTTGATATCAAGCTGTTGGACAATGATGTATGTGACTAGTGGTGCTCTTCTAATATGACAAGCATGTTCATTGGATCCTGATCTAAATCAATGGTGATGTGTTCTATATTTTATTGTTTCCCCTCTGTTATACATTATATTTCACATTTCTCTAATAATAATTAGTAATCTAGCTTAGGATATACCGCTGTAAAGTACCCTAATGGTTCCTTCTCTTCTTATCTTTTATGTTTTCTGTTAATTGTGTAATCTAAGAAAAAATTCAATATAATTTAACTAGTATAGAATTTGGTTTACCCATGCTTACTGATGTATGAATTTAGAGTTTGTTTTCAGATGTTCTTGTCTGGTTTTATCTAAAAGAATTGGGAAACGGGGAGGTTTAGAGTTAGCCCTGTCTCACTAGGTTCCTTTTCCAACACTTAGCCTTTCTAAGATCCCTTAAGCTGAGTGTCAAAAGCAGAGAAGGTTAAAAGTATTTCTCTGATCTTAGACTTTACTTTGTGTCAATCTTAAATGTTTCCTATTGTTTGAAGAGTTAGCCTCATTAGGAGTTTGATCATAGATGGTTAAGGCATGCCCTGTCCCTAGATTTTCTCCTAAGTGGTCACCTTGGAAGGTTTCCTTGTCATTCACCTTCATTTCCTTATTGTTCATTCCATACCATCATCTTAAGAGATCGTCTGTTTTAGATGAGTAGCCCATTTGAAAGCCTTGGATATTGAATTGCAAGTAAACCCTTTTATGACCACATTGCCCAAGGGACTTGTGTTTTCTTTGAATTATCCTCCCATTGCAAAAAATCTTTCTTTACTCACTCCTTTAGCTCATATTGAACCCTTCTTTCATATTTCCCAACCAAACAAACAAAACAACAACCTTTGTGCCCTAAAACTTGCCTAATACCTTAAATTGAACCTCAAAGATATACATTTCTTTGCCTTTATAGAGAGATCCCTCTCTGGATCCAGGAGGGCTAGATCCTGAGATCCCAAAGTGGTTTGATGTTGTCTTGTCTTTTGGTATTGCCAAATTTGCCAAAACACAGGAACCATAACACCACCAAAAAAACATAAATTCGGAAGCCTTTATGGATACATTTACCCAATTTATTGGCAGTGATTGGGTGAAGCTTCACGTCTCCTTTAATACCCTGAATTTACCTCCTAATGTATTATTCTGTAAGAAATTTAATGGTCTTATCCCTACAGTTTATTAACTTCCAATGCTTCTCTAGCTAGTCCACCTATCAGCACATGTTATACGAGCCTAATGGTAATATATTCAAATCAGCTTTAAATTCCTACCTAGCTATCTCAATGTAACAATATTCTATTTTTTCTATTACCCTCATTTTTTCTCCTGTAGTTAATTGAACTAACCATGTAGTTTTAAATTTCACACTCTGCATGTGACATAATTCAATTATTTTTTGACTGATTTAACTCAGACTTGCCCCCAGGTCTAATAGAATTGGAACAAGATAGTTAATTATCTTACCTTAAAATTCCACCATCACGGGTTGGTACTCAACCTGATGATATTCAAGGGTCGCATTGATCTTGGTTATATTTCTCACTACATCACCGATTGTAGAGGCCTCTTGAATATTGGCATAAAGTTTTGTTCTAGTTCGATGAGGGAAATTTTTGTAATAGTGAGGTTCCCCACAACCCCAACATTGTAAAGGGGGTTTCTAGACTTGATATGATTCTGGTTTACTGGATACTTCTATTGGTCTCGTCTCATTTTCTTGTGTGAACCTTTATTGATTCTTGTTTGGGGGTCCATTCCATAGTTCTATGGGTACATTCCTAGCTCCAATATTCTTTGTATTTCTGATATTTGAGGATTTTTTTTGTCCCTTCTTATTTAACCATCCCTTGGCACCTTCCCCTCTATATTTCATCTATTGGTAAAAAATTATGGCTTTTCGGATAGCTTCATAGATTGTTTTAGGGTTATCAAATTACAATTTTCCTTCATAAAAGCTAGTAAACTACTGATAATTCTTTGTACCCTTGATTTTTCTTCACAATTGTAGGGAACATATCCTAGCCGGGAGGTAAACATGGTTATAAATTCACCCATATACGGTTGTCCCAATTTTATATCATGGAATTATCTTGGTTTTTCATCGTAAAACCGCTCAGTAAGGTACTAGTATTTAAAACACTTATGGAATTTTCCCCATATAACTTCATGCTCATCAATTCCCCTAACTATATTAATTTACTCTGACCATAAGTTGTCTTTACCTTGAAATTGGTAAATTACCAATATCACCTTCAAGTTATCACCATAGTCATATATTTGGAAGTATTTATTCATGTTTATCAACCATGCCTCATACACTTCTTCCACCTCTCCCTCGTAACTTGGGGGTTTAATTTTCTTAAACTCCACTTGCAACTTTTTTTCCTGTCTTTTGGCCCCATTTCCACTAGAAACTTTATTAGATTCTTCGTCATTACTAGCTCGACCTTCCTTATCCTTGGGAATTTCCTCTCACTATCAATGCATCTCTTCCCTACTCCCTTCCTCTTGATTGGGATTGGGATGTCTCTGATTCTGCCTGTCTGAAAGACTTTTCATGATATTTTATTGTTCCAAACACAACATCTCATTATCATCTCTTACATTCATGATTTCAGCATGCACTTGTTACACAGTGTCCAACAATAATGCATTTGTATTATGATTTTCTCCTCCGAGTTGAACCCACATTTCTTGGTTAGTCTTAGTAAGGAGTACATGACCTATGCCTCCTATTGCTACTCCCCTAGAAATGCCTCTAGTTCCTCACCTCATCTTGGTTTAGATCCCCTTATCTGGCCTACTTTTCTCTTTTGTGTATCATAACCACATTTTTTATGTCCAAAGCCCATATAGGCCTCAGTATCATAACTTTACGCTTTGATACCACACGTAACATCTACAAGACTTTAAAAAATATTACTATATTAAAAGAAATTTACCATAAACACAAATAATATTTTTTTCTATTGTCCTTTTATAAAGTAGTAACTCTATGATCATGTTATTATTCATATTATAAAGGTATTTCATCGATTTAATGATATTACTATAATTCACACATCATTCGAGTGATGGGATATTTTCCACTACACAGTCGTGACATTGATATATAAATATTTTAAATGATTTATATTGAATATATTATGTGGTTGTGATAGTGCATTTAAATGTTTAAGCTAAAAAAATGATACATTAGAGTTTATTGACGCTCCACTTGGTAATGTAACTATGTGTCGCCTGATCGATGATATGGTAACACAATCTAGGTTTGGTTAATTAACTCAATAGTATGCAGTATTGTATATTCTCCACCTATCATGTTAGAATCGAGGTGATCCAACATATCTCCACTTGTTCTTATTCATGGTTGTTGATTCTCTTGGGGTTGATCGAATGACTCAAACGCACAGTTGGGGAGTTAGGGTAACAAACTACCCCAATCTCCCACCCAACCCGGTCATTTGCGCTCACGCAGTTTTCGGAGAGGGTTCCAGGTTGAGGGTTCGATTTCTTTGATATTCACATAGGGTTTCCTCAGACTCTGAATCCGGTAAGCTTGTATTTTGGCTGCTCCCACCCCACCGAGGGGTCTGAAAATGAGTCTATCCACTTTTTTTTTTCATTTTAGGTTTTCTTTCTTTATAGAAGATGTAATCGAATAATGATTCTCATACATATCTATGTTTGTTTTTTTCATTCCTCTCACGTTTTAAATTGCAGAACAACTTCAATGGTAAGCTGGCTCACATGGAAGCTTTCTCCAGTCGGTGGCAAACCAGACTCCTCACAGCTAATCCTATTCCCTTGACAGTATTTCCTTTTGGGTTCATCTATACATATGCCTCAACAACCAGATCCTTATTGTGTCTATTGTCTCCAATGGAAAATTTATGATGCTTTGAGCTCAACTGGGCCTAGAGGGTTTAGGGTTTAGCTTTGCAACATGAACATTCAATTATTACTCTTTCTTACCATTATGTCCAACCTTGATTTCAAAATATCAAGGGTTTTTAATTTTGTTGTAGTTGCAGTTTACTTGTTTGGGTTAGGGTTTGCCTTGAGTTTCCCCTTTTCAGATTGTGCTTGAATACAAGAATTTACCGCCTAGGGGACAATCTATGGTTACAAAATTCTTAAGGAATTTGTTTGATAGCTATTCCATCTTCTGGTATCGCTTCTTGGTATTCTCCAGTTACAGTATAGTATTCATTTAGCTCATTGTGACTAAGTAGTTACACATCAACGTTTTTTTGGATTATTGGTTTAGATTCAAATGGATTTTACTATTTTTTCCATACTTGTAACTTACCTCTAACTCGTATTTATACTTTGTTTTCATCAATTTAATGTGGCTTGGTTCAATTCATTTGTCATTCGTGCTTATTTTTTTGGATTATTTTAACTATTTTGCATTATTATTTTGTGTACAATTTTATTCTTTCCTTTCTCTCTATTAGTATTATGCATGCAATAGTTCTGGTTAGCTACTACCATTTTGGTTTTTGTTATGAAATAATTAAATTAGTTGCAAAAAAAAATTAGTCTTTTACTCTATGATTACGTTGTTTTCAAGAAAATAATACAGCTTTATTTGCTTATATATTACTAGTCCTTGTAGTTGGTCTTTACTCATAATAATACTTTCGTTAGGGTTCATTCTCATATTCCGTAGCTATCATTAGGGGAATTTTGAGGTCTAAAATGGGCATCCTAAGGAAATAATAAAATAATAGCTAAACCAATAAAATATTATTTATGAATTTTCAATTCACTTTTTACACCACAATCAATGTAACCATAGTTAAATTCAATACAAAATTTGTACCAAAATAAAATTAATAAAAAAATTGTATTGATGTGACAATAAATAAGAATGAGTTTTTCAAGAAAAAGTCAATATCATTGAACAAATTAATGCATTTGTCCTTTGTACTTAAATAACTTAAAATATAATATAAATATAAATTTATAAATTCTTAATTATATTATATGCTATTAATTAAAATTTATATTATTTAAATTGTATAATAACATGTAATTAATATAGTATATAAAAATAATATAATATAATGTAATATAATAAATGTATACAGATATGCATTATTTCTTTCAAGAAATATGAAATGACAATAATATATTTTTATTCAAAAAGTGTGAAATGACATTTATTATGAGTATTTTACTTTGACTTTAAAAGTACTTAGAGCACTACCATGGTTAACCATGAGTTTTTATCCACCATTTAGAATGTGACAAGTAAGTACCTTTAACTCAAGCAATGCCACCTCAACTATTAGGGATAATGTCATCCCCTAAAATGTGACTGGTTCTCATAAAGTCAATTTTGATTGTACATTTTCCTTAGGAGGCCCATTTTAGACCACAAAAGTCCCATAATGTTTCTCGGTTGTCAGCAATTGACTTGGCTTGAGGATCTAATCCGATAGAACCCTCCACGACTTCGGTTATGTTTTTGGTATAGAAACTACTATTCTCTACACGTTGTGCCTGAGGATCTAATCCAATAGAAACCTCCATGACTTTGGTTATGTTTTCGGTATAGAAACTACTATTCTATGTATGTTGTGCTCACCATAATAATTTCCCAGAAATGAAGTTCCTAGGAATCTGTTCTTTTACAATTCTTCTTTTTTCTTTTAAAATTGAAGAATTGTATTTCCTTTGAATCTTAATTCAGATTCTTAGTGCCATAATATATTTACAAAATAATTTATTCTATCCCTTACAAAATATTATTTTTACACTTTACTATTCCAATAGATATTCAATTTATGATAATTTTCTCTATTGCAAATTCTTCAGAAAAGATATCAAGAAATTCCAAAAAGATATTCATTTTCTCTATTGAAAATTATTCAGAAAAAGATATCAAGATATTCCAATCAGATATTCAGTTTCTCTATTGCAAATTCTTCAGGAAAAAGATATCAAGAAATTCCAAGGAGATATTCAGTTTTTTGATAACTTTCTCTATTGCAAATTCTTCTGAAAAATATACTAAGAAATTTCAAACAGATATTCGGTTTTCTGATAATTTTTTCTATTGAAAATTCTTCAGAAAAGGATACCAAAAAATTCTATGGAGAGACTCTTAAATCCACATTCTTCTAATAAACATCCACACAAAAGTACTTATTTGTTGTTTCTTGTTGACCACGAAATTTACAAAAGGGACCACTCTTCCCTTCTTATGAGAAACTAGCTACTAAGTCCAGTCTTCTCCCTCTGTGCTCCTTAGTACCAAACAGCCACACAGTCAGTAGTTCCAAGAATAATTCACAAGCCTCAGGACTCCTAGTCCGACCTAGAATTATTTGCAAAATCTTTCTTCTTACTTAGGTTTCCACTTGTTCCTCCACCTTAAGAAACATTTATTTTCTCCTTTTCCGTTGACAATGTCTTGTCCTTCTTATTTTTTCCAAAAAAGACTTCTATAAATTCTAGGTATTAAGTAAATTCTTCAAACAACTAAATCAACCATTTCTAACTAATAAAGTTCCAAAATTTACCTTATTTAACAAAGTTTTTGACTTCCCTTTAGTAAAAGGAAACAAGCAGTAAAGTGGGTGTGCCATGGTATTGGCCCATGTATTGGAAGAAAGTCTATTTATGAATTAAGAATCTCCCTAATAAAGTAAGAGTAAATCTTCATAGTTAAAAGTACAAGTTTATTTTAAATGTATATATGTTTAAATTATTATTATTATTATTATTATTGTTATTTTAAATAAAGATGTGATTTAGTTATTTCTTATGATTTTCTTAATTTAGCAACTTGAGAAGTATGATGAAGTGTTTTGATATTTAGTATGGATTGATTACCATGGGCCAAAACCAATACCATGGTTTATCTACACATGTCTGTCGTCATTTACCAACCATTTATTTTATATGGTTGTGCTACTCATAGTAGTATACACAAATTAAAAATTGAGATTTATACTAAAAGTAGTTATGTTATTTTTGTTGTTTTATTTAAATTGATTAATTACTCATAGTAGTATACACAAATTAAAAGTTGAGATTTATACTAAAAGTAGTTATATTATTTTTGTTGTTTTAATCAAATTGATTAATTAAAAAATATATATTATATGAAAAAATGCTATAAAAGAGTTATTTTTGTGCATGTCGTGTCCATAAGCCATGGTATTGGCATATGATATTGTAATAATGTCAATTTGTAGATTAAGATATGATCCATATTTATGCATGAATGCAATATATTTCATTTCATTAATATCAAATAACAAAAATATGCTTACATACATAATGGAAATAAACTATCTAGGGAGCTGGTAACGTATCTTTGAGAAGAGATGTGGCAGCTACAAGTCTCTCAACTGTATTACAATGAGGCTCGATGGCCTATTTATTATTGAGAAATAATGGAAAACCCTAAAGATCCAAAAACCTAACCCTAAGAGATGAAGCGCCAAGACTATGGGCGTCATTTGGGTAGATTGGTATTTCAACTTCTTAGGGACGTAAATTTAGCATACGATTTTCGTTTGATGTGCACCATTCCTCATTAGAAAGATCTATTCGAGCCTGAAAATGGTTTCAAAATTTTAGGACCCGAAAAACTGCTAAAAATAGTAAGTTGTGTCGAAACTAAAAAATAGAAAGAACCGATTGTGGGGGTTCAAATAGAATAGGTGGGTGGCCACCAATGTCCACCTAGATCATTCCTCCCTCCTTAGGAAGCAATGGTCCCCATTGCGTTAAGCTTCTCCATGAGAGGAAAATTCTGCCTAACTTGGTATTGGATTTGTCAAGGTTGTCGTGGACCCATTGGCAGACGTGTTGGATGTGTTCAATAAATTTGGTTTTATTAGACAGTACATGTGTGGATTCTTTCTGTGTAGTCACATGAGGTATCGCAACATCATATTGCGGTGCGCCAGGGGTTAGATCAATGGAGTGTTTGTCCTGACAGTGTAGAGGAACCTCTGTGGGTGAGGAGAAAATGTCCTTGTATTCCTCCACGGCTTTTTCCATCTGCTGCAGCTGTGAATGAGAGCCCTATTTCAAGGTTGTGGCCACAATCTTATTCTTTCCCTATGAGCAAGTTGTAAGGAAAATAATTTTCCTATTTTGGGAAATAATCTTACTGCGTTGTTTTGCAATATTCAAGGAGATGGCAAGAGGCGGTAGTAAATCTGGTATCCTATACAATTTATTTTCCAAAGTAATAACAATAGAACAAGGCCTAGACTCAATCACATCATGTCGCCTTCACAAGTATGGTTGGCCCAATAATAGATCAACTACATCAAGAGGAGAAAAATCACACAATACCTCATCTGTGAATGGCTTGATGCTGTATAGAAGGTGGCACTACTAGCAATCGCGAAGATCTCTCCCTAGGTGAAACCAACTGATGGTATATGGCTGCGGGTGTGGTATGGTTGATAGGCCGAGCCACTTCACGACCTCTGCTGAAAGGAGGTTCTTTTGGCTTCTGCTATCGATAATACATTGCAGCGAAGAACCCTTCACCCACATCTCTGAATGGAAGAGGTGCTCCCCCTCCTCTGGATCCTTGAGATCCTCCCTAAGGAGCTTGGTGGTGGCAACAATGGCATTGGGGTTCACATCAATGATCTACTTCCCTTTTTCATCTCCCTTGTCTAGTTCTGGCTTAGGAATAGAACATGCATCTTATTTGGGTGCCTTTAGTTCGACCATTAGCGACTATTTGGCCCAACACTTGTTTGTGCTATGAGTGGGGCTGTTATGAAATTCACACCACTTCCCCGTGTACTTCTTTGGATTTTTGGTGGTGTTCTTAGTCGCCCTGCTTTGGCTCTACCCCCTATTTTGTGGTTCGGGGGCGCCTTTCCCTAGCTTCAGATTCGTGGATCGAAAGTCTCGCTTGTTTTTCTTAAATTTATGCTCGATCTTGGCGGCATAGTGATATGTCGTGCCAAGTGAGGTAATGTCAAGGAACTCCATTTCCTCATGAATGTGTGTGCAAACATTCGCGGTAATTGAGCACCAAATGTCTCTCCCAATCTTTAATACCCAACTTTGTGTGTAGGGCATGGAAAAAATTCATCAGTTCGTAGACATCTTGATCCCTTCGTTGCCGCACCGTGGTCCATTGGATGTACTTATTCTCATAGCTCCCCATAGGGTGATATTGTTCCTTGTAATGTTCCTAATTAGCCCAAGATAATAGGAATATTTAAATTTTGTTTTATTTTCCATTTATGAATAAATGGCTAATGGAGGACATGTAAAACTCCTTAGATCAGTGAATAAATCAATGCTCAATGTAAACAAAGCTATATCTAAGCCATTTACATAAAATCCACTTGCAGGTGTGAAAGGGGTTAAGTTGTGAGACTGGGTCAACCTTGATCAAATCTACAGCATTTTCTAGATTCAGTGTATCTCATGAAGAGACAACGCAGTTCTATAAGGAGGACCTCATGTGAAAGGGGTTAAGTGATTCAAGGTGGTTTAAGGATTTGCACATCCTCATGTTATAAGACGAAGGCGAAGGCTCAAGAGAGGGGTTATTGAATCTATTATGATTTTGGAGAATTTGTCTACTCAGACAAATTCAAGTTCTTTGGGCTTTTTAGCAAGAGACTAGAGAGGATCTCCTGTGGGGGTTCTCCATCCTTCCATTGAGTAGCTCTTGGAGGGTTTTGTGCTTCTTCTCCACTATCTGGCATATTTCCAAGCTCCATCTCTCTTTGGCAGTGTAAATCTAGTGAGGGTTTCATTGTCTATGTGAGTTGTAGTAAGTGGAACTCTAGATCTGCAAAGATCTAACTTATTTTGGAACCTCTTCTCAGTGAGTGTGTCTTTTAACCTCCTGGAAGAGTTCATCCATAGCATGTGCTTCAGTTTTTTATCTTGGAATTAGGCCAAAGCATTCTCAGAGCCTAAAATGTTGTTTCTCTCCCTGGATAGTGTTATTTGCAGATCTACAATTGTAGGGTGTTTTTTCTACATTTTGGGGGAGAGATCTCCGATGTTGGGATTCTTTCTCTCACTGTGGTGATCCATGGATTGGCCATCCAATCCATGTTAGTTTCTGATGTGATATGCTGTACCATTGTATTATTCAGAAAATTCTGAATCATTCTGCATATCTGCAACCTTATATCTCACATCTACTCTCTATGCTTCATGTTTTGCACAAAACCCCAAGGGGAATGTAATAAACAACCTCTTTGGCTTCCAAATCTGTAATAGATCTGTATTTTCATGCATATATCTATTCCAGATCTAAGATGTAATATAGTAGTGCTTCAATCTTCAGAAAATTATGTTGTCTATCTCTCTTGGCAATTTCCAGTGTTGCAACACCTTAATCTTGAGGGTTTATCCATGTAAAATCTTTGTTTTTATCTCATAAATGCATGAGTCTTTCCCCAGTTCTAATTTCATGATGAAATAAACATATTTCATCTAATCCCTTCTGAAATTTACACTTATTTAGCTTCATAAACTTCTGCATACATTAAGTCATGGGAAATCAGGGTTTTTAAGCCTAGTCGGGAGTGGAGGAACTGTTTAACTTAGCTAGAATGATTTGTTTGACCTGAAATTTTGTATGGGAGTCCCTCACAACCTAATATAAAATAACCTCTTGCCATTTTCCTTATTGTTACGCGGATTTCTGTATACACTCATTTTAGGGCCAAAATCACCCATTTTCCCCACCCTTTTGAGTCCAAAAGTGAAGTAAAGGTTGTTGTTGATCATATTATTGAAGGATATGCACTATAATATCTGTTATCAGTCATAGGGCTGCATCTCCAACTCTAGAATACCTTGGGGTATTCTCATTGTTGTAGAAAATTTTAGATTTGGAACATTACAGTGGTATCAAAGCATAGTCTTGGCTCAGCCTATGCATCTAAGCCCAAGAGATCAGACTGATGAATAATATGAGATTACTCTCATCAACATTTAGATCCACAGACAACCTCTCCAAGGATTTCAAGAAGACTGCAAGGAAGATGAAGGAGGAAGATGCACCAAAGGAGGAGACTTTGAGTGATTATCTTCAGGAGTATGAATCTAAATCTTGGGAAATCAAGGAGAATTTGAGATTCCAATAGTTCTGCCAGCTCAAGGAGGAGAGAAGAGCCAGAAATAGAAGAATAAGAGGTAGATTCCTTCTGCCTAACTTTGATGGATCCTCCACATGCACAGTTGAAGAATGGATAGATCAGCTAGACTCATATCTGGATCTACATCAAGTTTCAAAAGAAGAAGCCCTTAAGGTAGCACCATTGCATCTTAAAGGTAAAGCTTATGCTTGGTGGTTATTTGAAACTTTTTCTTTGAAGAATGCAAATATTTCCACTTATGCTAAGTTCACTAGGATAATGGTGAAGAAATTTGATGAGAGGCATGCTAAAACATCTGTGAAAGAGCTGGAAAAGCATGAAAATTCAAAACTCTTGCATGAGTTGCAAAGACCTACTATGAAAACTCCACTTCAGATTTCTGTTGGAGGGGATGAAAACTTATGTGATACCTTTCCAAGGGAAAGATCCCCATTGCATGAAGAGATTTATTCTCAAAAAGAAGTCATGGAGATTCCTCTTTCAAAAGAAGACCAAGATCCAAGGTCTCTTGCTGATAGTGAGGTGTTCTCAAATATTTATGAGAAGGACAAGCCAGAAGGTAGTAGCAAAGTTGTCAGTTCAAAAGAAGACCCATTACCACATGGGGATGGAGATGAAATTCTTGTTTCAAGGGAAAGAGCTTGTGTATCTTTGCAAGTGATTCCCAAGGAACATTATGTGACAGCCTTATTGAGCAATGATACCTTACTGCAAGCAAGAGGAGGAAGGATGGATCAGCATCCAATGATGAGGAACATGCACCCTTGTTTATTTCAAGGGGTTTCTATTCATGAGAAGGAGACTGAACTATGTAGCAAGGAAAGGAACACATCAGTCCAACCATTTATGCAGTCTACTTCAGATCTTGATGTCTCTTTACATGGAGGCATTTCACCAGGGAGACCGCCTGATGAGAAGAAGAATAAAGTGTTCTCTCAACTTTATGCATCAATGACAAAATTGGCTAAGGAGGGAGCCTTGAAGGGAGCTACCACAACACTAAGATCTATTGATATATTTCAAGGAGAGCTGAACAATTTCCTGAAATTTATTTTTCTATTTCTCACTCATCTATTTGCGCTGATAAAGAAGAAGTCAAAGACCCATGATGACATTAGCATGGTGTCAAAATGCCACTCCATAGATTTGGGGCAGGAAATCATATCTCTCCATAAAAAGAAAGAAGATGAGGGGATGGCTACTTCATTTCATAACTCTACAACTTTGTTTTTATTGAGAAGCCTTGATTCCTATTGGGAATCCCAACTCTTGGTAGAGTATTCCAAGAACCTCTTCACATGTAAGGTTCTTGATGGACAAAGGAAAGTAGGAGGTATAAGGTGGTTGATGGAGTCATTTTCTTTCATGATCAGATCTATTTGACTAAAGAATCAAGACTCAGGGACCAACTACTAGGTGCTACCTATGATATCTTGCTTTCTACCCCCACTGTTTTCATTAGAACACACCATATTATCTCAAATGGATTCATGTGGGAAGACTTTGAAGAAGACTTATATCAGCATTATCAAAGATGCATGTATCACATGAAGATGGAGCAGCAATATAACTCTATGGAAGAGTTAGTTCAGGCCTCTCTTCCTATTCATGAGGAAGGAGATAGATCTGTGCACCTCTCCACTTGTTGGAGGAGGACTATTGGTGAAGAGCATACTTATGCAATCATGTTATACTTTCTGATTGTATGCATTCTTTTACATTATATATCCATGCCATGACTCCAAGGAGGAGTGTCATATCTTATAAACTTCATGGCCAACTTTGGGCAAAAACAGTTTTTGAACATGGCCACTCCCTTGGTGGACTAAGGGAGATTTTGCAGCATGATGGGTGCTTTCCTAAGGCACCAAATATATCTTCCATTTTCAGCCATGGAGATATGTTATGGGCAGCAAGTAAGTGGTGGGGAAACCACTTACCACATCTGTATTTTATGCAAGTAGGAGATGTTCTACGCTGGTTTCTATTGGGTGAGTATGGGTACTACCCAAGGTTTGATATTTTCTTCTCTCATGCCTTGTATCTCAATGAGAGGATGCATAAGAAGAAGAAGGCATGGTTGCTTTGGTTGACAAGAAGAGAGTTTGGAAATCCCATGTCAACTTTCATGTCCATATATTTGCTTCTGATTGGGATGAGTCTCATGTATGTACATGTAATTATTTTTGGAATGTATCTTATGATAATGTATGTACTTGGGTTTGGGAGGAATTGTAACTCTCTCATGGGATGGCATAAGGGAGCTTGTTTATCTTATGATGATGATCATGCTATGATATTTGTTGGGAACATGAGAGGAGGGATGACACATTGGTTGAGTGTGACCTTTGGGAATAAAATCTCCCATATTCGTTCATGCTTCAAGAGGAGGATAGCACATTGTATGGGTGCTACATCATATCCTTTGTTATCTCATTCAAGGAGCCATATGTTGGGCTTATGTCATTGGAAGAAGTCTCTCACTTGGGAGAATTTGCAGCAAGACATGTGTTGCTTGAATCATATTCAGCCAACACTTATTATCCTCTACTATTTCCAAGCTTTGAAGAAGCTTTTTGTAGCAAGAAGGTGGTGGGAGGGCCACTTATTGTGCTATGATTTGAGGCAGCAAGATGAAGGACAATGATGGTCTCAAGGGAGGGACTATTATCACTATCCAATATGTCATATGATACTTAGTCCATGTTTCTTTTGGAGCACATATGGTGAATATCCTCTATTCACTATATGCGTGGAAGATTGGACAAGGAGGCTCACTAGAACTAATGAAGGAAATCATGAAGTTCCAAGTCTCTTTTGGCTTCATGAGGACTATATTATTGTAGCCCAGGTTCAGCAGCTCCATATTTATCATAAATGGAGGGAGGGACAACATGAGTTGAGCATTCTTATCTCTCATCTCCAGCCATGGAGCCCCTACACGTTGCATATGGTGGGGATTGGTGACTATTTCTTTGAGCTACCATGGATGGCTCACTTTGTTTGGATGATAGCATGGAGATTGAAGTTTCTCATGAGGGTTGAAGCACCCACTATTCATAATCGCTCATGCCTTGAGAAGACCAGTGGACAGCACATGATTCTTTCTATGTGTCTTCCACTACCTCATGATGACGGCTATTTGGTACACCCACCAAAGGCAAACTTGTATTCTTGGGAGGAGACAATTCCATTGGAGATTTTGCAGCACTCACCTTGTTAATTGCTTGAGGGCAAGCAAAACTTTTGGAAGGGAGGACTGTAATGTTCCTAATTAGCCCAAGCTAATAGGAATATTTAAATTTTGTTTTATTTTCCATTTATGAATAAATGACTAATGGAGGACATGTAAAACTCCTTAGATCAGTGAATAAATCAATGCTCAATGTAAACAAAGCTATATCTAAGCCATTTACATAAAATCCACTTGCAGGTGTGAAAGGGGTTAAGCTGTGAGACTGAGTCAACCTTGACTAAATCTACAGCGCTGTCTAGATTCAGTGTATCTCATGAAGGGACAACGTAGTTCTAGAAGGAGGACCTCATGTGAAAGGGGTTAAGTGATTCAAGGTGGTTTAGGGTTTTGCACATTCTTATCTTATAAAAGGAAGGAGAAAGCTCAAGAGAGGGGTTGTTGAATATATTATGATTTTGGAGAATTTTTCTGCTTAAAAAAATTCTAGTTCTTTGGGATTTTTAGCAAGAGACTAGAGAGGATCTCCTGTGGGGGTTCTCCATCCTTCCATTGAGTAGCTCTTGGATGGTTTTGTGCTTCTTCTCCACTATCTGGCATATGGCCAAGATCCATCTCTCTTTGACAGCATAAATCCAGTGAGGGTTTCATTGTTTAAGTGAGCTATAGCAAGTGGAACTCTAGATCTGCAAAGATCTAGCTTATATTGGAACCTCTTCTCAGTGAGTGTGTCTTTTAACCTCCTGGAATAGTGCATCTACAACTTATGCTGCAGTTTTTTATCTTGGCATCAGGCCAAAGCATTCTCAGAGCCTGCAGTGTTGTTTCTCTCTCTCGACAATGTTATTTGCATATCTACAACTGTAGGGTGTTTTGTCTACATTTTGGAGGAGAGATCTTTGGTGTTGGGATTGTTCCTCTCACTGTGGTGATCCATGGATTGGCCATCCAATCCATGTTAGTTTCAAATCTGATCTGCTGTACAATTGTATTATTCAGAGAATTCTGAATCATTCTGCAGATCTGCAACTTTAGATCTCAGATCTACTCTCTGTGCTTCATGTTTTGCACAAAACCCCAAGGGGAATGTAATAAACAGCCTCTTTGGCTTCTAGATCTGTAATAGGTCTATATTTCCATGCATAGATCTGTTATAGATCTAAGATCTAATATATCAGTGCTTCAGTCTTCATAAAATTATGTTGTCTATCTCTCTTGGTAATTTCCAGTGTTGCGGCACCTCAATCTTGAGGGTTTATCCATGTAAAATCTCTGTTTTTATCTCATAAATGCATAAGTCTTGCCCCAGATCTAATTTCATGATGTTATAAATATATTGCATCTAATCCCTTCATAAATTTATGTTTTTTTAGCTTCAGAAACTTTTGCATACATTAAGTCACGGGAAATCAGGGTTTTTAAGCCTAGTCGGGAGTGGAGGAACTGTTTAACTTAGATAGAATGATTTTCTTGACCTGAAATTTGGTATGGAACTCCCTCACGGCCTAAGTTAAAATAAACACTTGCGATTTTCCTTATTTTTACGCAGATTTATGAATACACTCATTTTAGGGCCAAAATCACCCATTTTCCCCACCCTTTTGAGTCCAAAAGTGAAGTAAAGGTTGTTGCTGATCATATTATTGAAGGATCTGCACTATAATATCTGTTATCGGTCATAGGGATGCATCTCCAACTCTGGAATACCTTAGGGTATTCTCATTGTTGTAGAAAATTCCAGATTTGGAACATTACATTCCTTGATGCCATCTCGAAACAAATTCCAAGTGGGTATCACCGAGAATAGAGAGGGTTCTCCCCCATCCTTTTGCTCACAGTAGGTTTCCCACCAGTCTTTGACATGGGGGGTAGCTTTGAGGAGTGAAAAAATAATCTTTTCTCTGTCAGGGAAATCATGGACCGAGAAAAATCTTTCGAGCAAATTCAACCATCTATCTACAACCTCTGCATCTATCTGGCCTTCAAATACATGAATGCCAAAGTTTACCTGTACCTTGAAGGAAGCGATGCCTCTAGAGTGTTTGTTGGATGCAGATGCGCCGTAGGTGGGTAGACGTTGAAGGATCTGAGCAAAGTTATCCATCATCGCGTTTCTTTGTTTCTCGAGGGCCTCCTTGAGCAATATTTTGATAGGATCTCCTGCTCCCTCATCTTTCTTTTCTTCACCATGGGAGGTCGTCGGGGTTTGCGAGGCTGATCTTGCAAGGATTCAATCAGATCGAGCCCCAATTCCTTATACCCTGACCTCGTTGGGGACATGCAAAGAAAAACAGAGAAAGAGCAAACCACTTTGATACCACTGATCTGGATTTATGCAGGAACACAGTTATACACAGAAATAAACATAAACAAAAAGATGCAGCAGAAATAATATTTCATTTAATTAATATCAAATAACATAAATATGCTTACATACATAATGGAAATAACCTAGCTAGGGCGCCAGTAGCTTATCTTTTGAGAAGAGATGTGGCGGCTATAGGCTTCTGAATTGTGTTACAATGAGGGTAGAAGGCATATTTATTACTAAAAAACAACGGAAAACCCTAAACATCCAAAAACCTGACCTTAGGAAATGAAGCGTCCAAACTATGGGCCTCGTTTGAGTAAATTGGTGTTTCAACTTCCGAGTGACGTAACTTTGGCATACGATCTTCATTTGACACGCACCATACCTTATTAGAAAGATCTATCCATGGTCCATGTTGCTCTCGATTTTCCTAAAAATCGTCATTTAAGGCCTCAAAACTGAAGTTCAGAACCTAAAAAACTGCTAAAAATAGTAAATTGTGTTGAAACTGAAAAACTGGAAAAATCGATGTTGAATGTTCAAATGGAATAGGTGGTTGGCCACCAATATCAACCGGGATTTCATAGTAAAATAAGATTAAGTATTTATGGTTTCATATTTTAAAAATATATATTTATAAATTTAACTTATATTAATTTTTATTTTTATTAATAATAATAATTTAATGACACGACCATTTATGAACACACTCAAGAACCATCTACCAACCATTAAGGAGCGACCACGCATTTATCTGAACATTCCATTCTGTTGAACTTGCTATACGTGAATGGAAATTTGGTCGGCCTCTATGGATTCCAAGCATGAGTGTTGTTCGTGTGCAAAACAATTTACCAAATTACTTCTTTGTTTTTGTTTCCAAGGGAAAAAAAATTGGAAAACTAAACGTTTAGCTGCATTGGAGTTTAAGTGGATTGCGGCGGATTTTCTGAATATTTTGAGATTTTATGGATTTTCATATTATTCTAGATTTCAATGGATATAAAAAAGTCAGTGATTTGATATTGTTTATTTCTGTCCAATCCCAAAATATTTCAAAATTCCACAATAGAGATAAAGCCGAAATATTCTATGAATTCACCATAGATATAAAGATGTTTTAAAAATCTACAATAGACATAAAGCAGAAATATTCTAAAAATCCACAAAAGACAAGATGCCCTGGGATAGGTAGAGCAAGAGTTTTGTAGAATATGATGGAATAGAAATATTCTACGCAATAAGTCATTTCTCAATAATTTGTCATTTCAACTATGAAATATATCCGAAGCGATTCTGTGACATGACCATTTCTGAACACTCTGTGTACCCTAAATATATCCTAAGCGATTCTATGACATGACCATTTCTGAACACTCTGTACCCAAAGAATTTCTCGGGTTTACCCGCTGGAAATATGCAGCGAACACGCATACCTGTTGATCTTGTAACCAGCGCACGGAAATGTGGAGCAGTATTTACGTTTGCAAATTTGCGTTCCTTTTTTATTGTTTAAACGTATTTGAGGCTGCGTTAAAATTATGCAACTTTAAAAGTGACGGGTGAAAAAGAGTTGAAACCGAAATTTGATGTGCCAACATTCCAATTATCCGTTATAAAATTATCGACGAATTAAATTACAAGTTTACGTGAAGAGGAGTTTAATGACCACTATCCCAAATAGGATATAGATTTCACAGTATTTTTCTCACCTTTTGTTCCATCATTGTGATTGTTTTCTTTAATAGTGTAGATATTTCTTTTTCATTTTTACAAGATGAAAGTAGAGGAATTTGTATCAAAACAAGGTGTTAGTTCATTTTAATTTTTTTATAGCTCTTTTTCTGTATTACTTTTTATTTTTACATGTTTAAAAAAATTGATAATGTTAGTCTTTTTATCTCCATGTTTTACTATTTTTGCAATTTTTTTACATGTTTTAAAAAATGATAACGTTAATATATTTTACTATGTTATTACTAGCAATTGCGTCTAAAGCAATTGCCCCAAAAGGTGCAATGTACACTTAAGGAATAACACATTTGGAACTCTATTATTTTGAAAAACTAAATCATTGAACTTTAAAAACTCTTATTTATAGTAAAGTAAATGTTATATAATGAATTATCTTCGTCCAATGGGAGAAGCCCAACAATGCCCAACAATGGGTTTGGTCTCTCTAATCTTTCCCGAGCTATATTGTTCCAACATCCATTCACCAATTTTCTATCCTTCCAAATACCATTGATATGTCTTCAAGTGACTAGAGGTTTGGTTCCATTTTAAAATGGAGATGTTTGACATCTCTGCAAGCTTCAAATCTATAAGAAATTTGTTAGCAAGACATTTGGTGTAAAGGTTTTTGAAATTGTTAAAAGGATTGCCCATCTTATGGAACTTCCAGAAAATTAATATATCATATTCCTGTATTTAACGGTCAGCCCATGTTCAATATAAATATAATAGGAAATAAAAAATTGAAGGCTAGGCCCATGTTTGAGGCCCAAATCTAATGGAAATCAAATAGTTACTCCATTTTCATTACTGAGCTAACACATGCATATGTATTGAATTATTACTAGATGCATTGGAAGACATACAATTACTCCATTTTCATTACCTAGCTAACACATGCATATGTATTGACTTATTACTAGATACATAATACCATTTACTTGCATTTGACATCAATAAAATATGCCCCATCGGGTGAAGTTCATTGTTCCAGTTGTAATTTATAATCCACCATGGCTGGTATTACCATTCACGTGCATTTGACATCAATAAAATATGCCCCATCATGTGAAGTTCGTTGTTCTGGTTGTAATTTATAATCCATCATGGCTGGTATTTTTTTGCATCGAGTAATTGTTCCAGTTGTAATTTATAATCCACCATGGTTGGGTTCAGTTGTAATTTATAATCCACTATAGCTGGTATTTGTTTACTTCGAGTAATTATGTGAAAATGAAAAAGGAAATGATAATTTCAAGTCAATGCTAACCTTGGATTTATTATTCTACTAATTGGATCTCCTAATTCTAACAAAAATTCAATCCATGGGATCAAAAATTGTATGGCACAGTAAAAATCCTGCAATATATTTTGTGAGATTAGAGACTGAAAGTATGAAACTACCCGGGAGTTGAGAGAAACAAAAAAATTGGATCAAAAGTTTTATGTGTGGACTTGTTTCGGAGTAAAATAAAAATTATGGCGTCAAAGGGAAGACATTTCCTCGCCATGGTCTTGGAGACCGAGAACTGTGGAAAAAGGAGTTGTAATTGTGCCAATCATTGGAGAAGAAGGGGGAACTGTACCGAGGTCAACCAAGCATTTAACTATTATGTCTTCGTAAACTCTCACCATACCGGGAACCTCGAGGACTACAATAGATAAGGAAGACGATGACGACTCCAGGCATGGGGTGTGGGTTATGGTGTATCTACAGCTGAGTAGATGAGGACAGAGAAAGATTTCCAAGGTGAGAAATGTTTTTCACATAAGGAAGCGCACTGATTGCTAACAAATTCCTCTTCCCTAGTATTGGCAACTTGGGAGCAGCAACATATTCATTCTTAATTTCTAAAATATCACCCATGCTTCCTGTTGATATGCTTGAAAACACCCCACACTATGAAGCAAATTGGGCGTCGATAATTGCAAAGGAAAATGGAAGTAGAGAGAACAAATCCCTCATCCCGTAAGTGCATGCCAAAGAAAGTTGCATATGGTCACAAATGCTAGTGGAAGATTTCAGTTAAAACTGATTATACCCCTTAATTTCCAAGATAAATTGTCCAATTACTTTAATACTACGTTGTTGATTGGTGTCGAGAAAAATCCTCATCAATTCCAAGGTTTGTGATCTGGATCCCGTCTCCAATGCCCCAACGATGTCGTGATCATCCCGACGGCTCGTGTATGTTTTGGGATCATCAATTTATCAATCAAACTTGAGATTGTGAGTCAAAAATCTTCTTCAAATTATTATACAACATATGATTATGGTAGATGAAAAATAAAATTAAGGTAAATTATAGATTATAATAGGTAAAATAACATAATTCTAAACATAATTGGGTGGGGGACTCAAGATGAGAACATCGCTTCTATGAGAAGAGGGACTCCTAGGGGTTCTATAGATGTACTGGGTACAAATCCAAATACCAATATCAAATGGAATCTCTAAGAGTTCTATAGATGTATTGGGTACAGATCCAAATACCAACACAAAGAATCCAAAATTTATAAATCTCGTAATCCAAAATTTATAAATCTCGTATTGTTCAGTTTGTACTGCTCGAAGAACTAATTTTTTTCCTACAAATTAGGCTAAGTGATCTAGAAGTGTCATTCGAAAGGGCATGAGCCTTAAGACATTTCCCATGATCACATAGTAGGATAATTATGGTGGGTTGCAGACAAATCAATGATGGGCACATAATCATATTGGTAAAGGAAGCTTCTTAGGACACGGTGCCATAGCCTGAATGAAATACAAAAGGGAATTATTCGGTCCAAAAGAAAATAAAAAGATGGTGTTTCCAACAATATCAATTGTAGATAGGCAAAAATTCTAGTTGTTAAATGCTAATCTAGCTTGAGGTGACTACCTCATCATTATGTTAACCTGCTTTGGACGATTACGTGTCTACAAGGATCGGATCCCCCAATAAATTTTTTATATATTAATTGTAATAACAACCTTTTGTGTTTTCACTGGAAAGTTACATTTAAATTCATGGAATTTTCTTTTGTCCTGAAAGATTCATTGATGTCAATATCAATTTTCTAGTGATATATCTTTAAGTTCAGTTGTGTATGAAGAGCATATGACTTCTAAAATGCTTGTTGTTTTTGGCAGTGGCCACTGTGGATACTTGTCGTAAAATAGGCTCTACAAAATAGTTGAACTAAGACCTTGATTTTGGGGTTAGTATGCATATCGACACTGTGTATACTATAAAATATGTGAATACTGAATTGAAGCCTTGACTTTGAGGTCAAATTTCATTTGGGTATTTTTCTTAAGTCAATTTTTTATTGGATCATGCAAAACACTGAAGTTAGGCCCTTGAATTGGCCTTATTCTGAAATTTTTCCACTCAGAAGGAATACTTTTAATTATCGTAAATAGAAGGCATGGTTGGTGGGTTTGGAAAATGAAAGATTATTTTTGGGTGTATTAAATACTTCTAACTTATTATTGTTAATTAGCTCCTTGGAATATAATATTTTGTTAGAGTGTCTTCATCTCAATTTCTTGTAACTTATATTCTAAATATTAGGAAAATATTAAACTCTTAATTGAGTTTGTTTGGATATCAAAAATCAAGAGTAGTGATGCTTATTTTTCCTTTTATTTCTTAATATATATATTTTGTTCCATTTATCATTTAAAGACTTGTAACTTCTTAGATTGTCTTCATCTCAATTTTATTTTGTGTAACTTATATTTTAAATATTAAAAAAATATTATACCTTTATTTGGCTTTATTTGGATATCAAAAATCAAAAGTCATACGATAAAGCTTTATTAAAGTGTATATGCACTATACAAGAGCAAAATTTCTAGTTGGCATTTCTATTTTGATGCTTTCTTTTCTTTGTTTTATTTAGTATTCTTGGGTATTACTCATGATGTATTTTACAAAAGCTGCAATGAATAGTTTTGAATATAATTTCCAAAATCATTTATGTGGAAAATGACTACACATTGCTAAAAATTCCTATTTTTTTTGTTTTGACCAAACTTTCTAATTGTTGTCTTTTGGTATTTGTTCAAAAATTGTTGTACCTAGGAGGAAAAAATTAATCTTCTACTATTTGTTGAATATGCTCAATCAAACCCATCATAAGAACATTAGTATTCTTAGGTATTTCTCATAATGTTTTTTTCTAAATTTTACAATAAATCCTTTTGATGTAATTTACAAAATCATAATATTCTACGCAATAATTTATCTGTCAATAATTTTTCATTTCAACTATGAAATATATCCGAAGCGATTCTGTAACATGACCATTTCTGAACACTCTGTGTACCTTAAATATATCCTAAGCGATTCTATGACATGAAAATTTCTGAACACTCTGTACCCAAGAATATCTCGGGTTTACCCGCTGGAACTATGCAGCGAACACGCATACCTATTGATCTTGTAACCAGCGCACGGAAATGTGGAGCAGTATCTACGTTTGCAAATTTGCGTTCCTTTTTTAATTGTTTAAACGTATTTGAGGCTGAGTAAAAGTTATGCAACTTTAAAAGTGACGGGTGAAAAAAAGTTGAAACCGAAATTTGATGTGCCAACATTCCACTTATATGTTGAAATATTATTTTCATCTACCCTGTACAGTAAGCCGCCTTCTAGGTTTGTTCAAAAAAATCCTGACATTGAGTCGCTTTCCAGATTGATGATCAGTCATCTTTGCATTTGAAAACATCGCCTTCCGTATTAATTGAACAGGCCTATGTACATTCAGAAAACAGAGCAATTGTTTAAAACAGGAAACAGAGCCTTTTACATTGAAAACAAAGGTTACTTGTTTTGTTTTATACGCGGGAGTGTTTTAATTCAGAAATCTAGTGGTCCCACAGACCAAGTTAGAAGCAGACATGTGGAGTATTTTAATTGGATTGGATTTTGTTTGGCAATTTGCGCAGTGGAAATCCAGACTCGAAAAAGATTAGGGCGGAATTGATATGGAGTTTTCGCGTCACAAAATTGACCGACGTCAGCAGGCTATTTTGGAACGCGAATTTGATTTGAATTATGGTTTATGGCCATTTGAAATCCCAGCAGAGAATCGAATTAAGTTTTATGATATGTCATAGTTTTGGGTTATAAATTTTTGTGTCATCACGCAATGGGATTATGTTATAAACCAAGGGTTGTATGTATATGGAACATAATATATATATGTATTATAAACTCTGCTAGTTGTAATATATATATGTATGTTTTATTACATGTGCGCCATTTTGTAATGTGGGCCCAGTAGGTCACACGTAGTTTAGTTTATTTCATTTATAGTTATATGTTGGTTAAAAAAATGCGTTGTGACACATATAAAAGAAAAGGGTTGTAAGCCTGTTTTGTAATGTAGTTGTAAAGTTTATTATTGCACACAACAGTAGTGTAAGTTTTGAAGAGCACAACGATGCATAGTTTTAGAAATAGAGAAGAATTTTGAGTGCACTGTGTTAGCAGCTGTCTTGTTTTCTTGTAAGCCTTATGTTGAGGGATAATTTGTAATAGTTTTTTTTTTGAAAGAATAGAAGTTTGTTTTCAAAGTGTTGAAACTCTGTCTCCTGTCAAGAATTTTTAATTTCTCTGTGTTAAAAGATGAGAGTATTACTCTCTTCATTGTTATTATGGAATTTTCAAATATTCCAATATTATCCGTTATAAAATTATCGACGAATTAAATTACAAGTTTACATGAAGAGAAGTTTAATGACCACTATCCCAAATAAGATATAGATTTCACAGTATTTTTCTCACATTTTGTTCCATCATTGTGATTGTTCTTTTTAATAGTGTAAATATTTATTTTTCATTTTTACTAGATGAAAGTAGAGGAATTTGTATCAAAACAAGGTGTTAGTTCATTTTAATTTTTCAATAACTCTTTTTCTTTACTACTTTTTATTTTTACATGTTTAAAAAAATTGATAATGTTAGTCTCTTTATCTCCATGTTTTTACTATTTTTGTAATTTTTTTACCTGTTTTAAAACATGATAAGGTTAATATATTTTACTATGTTATTATTAGCAATTTCCTCTAAAGCAATTGCCCCAAAAGGTGCAATGTACACTTAAGGAATAACACATTTGGAACTATTATTTTGAAAAACTAAATCACTAAACTTTAAAAACTCTTATTTATAATAAATTAAATGTTATATAATGAATTATCTTCATCCAAGGTGAGAAGCCCAACAATGCCCAACAATGGGTTTGGTCTCTCTAATCTTGCTTTCCCAATATCTGTCAAAATGCTTGCCCAAGCTATATCGTTCCAACATCCATTCACCAATTTTCTATCCTTCCAAATACCATTGATATGTCTTCAAGTGACTGGACGTTTGGTTCCATTTAAAATGGAGATGTTTGACATCTGTGCAAGCTTCAAATCTATAAGAAATTTGTTAGCAAGACATTTGGTGTTAGCTGAAAATAGCGGGAAAATTTGTTGCTTTTTTATTATTTTAATTAAAAGGTTTTTGAAATTGTTAAAAGGACTGCCCATCTTATGGAACTTCTAGAAAATTAATATATATTTTTCGAAGATAAGCGAAAGGTTAATTGATGTTCAATATAATATTCCTGTATTTAACGGTCAGCCCATGTTCAATATAAATATAATAGGAAATAAAAAATTTAAGGCTTGACCCATGTTTGAGGCCCGAATCTAATGTAAGTTAAATAGTTACTCCATTTTCATTATCGAGCTAACACATGCATATGTATTGACTTATTACTAGATGCATTGGAAGACATACAATTACTCCATTTTCATTACCTCGCTAACACATGCACATATATTGACTTATTACTAGATGCATAATACCATTTACTTGCATTTGACATCAATAAAATATGCCCCATCGGGTGAAGTTCATTGTTCCAGTTGTAATTTATAATCCACCATGGCTGGTATTACCATTCACGTGCATTTGACATCAATAAAATATGCCTCATCAGGTGAAGTTCCTTGTTCTAGTTGTAATTTATAATCCACCATGGTTGGTATTTTTTTGCGTTGAGTAATTGTTCGAGTTGTAATTTATTATCAACAATGGCTGGGTTCCAGTTGTAATTTATAATCCACCATAGCTGGTATTTGTTTGCGTTGAGTAATTATGTGAAAATGAAATAGGAAATGATAATTTCAAGTCAATCCTAACCTTGGATTTATTATTCTACTAATTGGATCTCCTAATTCTAACAAAAATTCAATCCATGGGATCAAAAATTTTATGGCGCAGTGAAAATCCTACAATATATTTTGTGAGTTTAGAGACTGAAAGTATGAAACTTCCTGGAAGTTGAGAGAAACAAAAAAATTTGGATCAAAATTTTTATGGGTGGACTTGTTTCACAGTAAAATAAAAATTATGGCATCAAAGGGAAGACATTTCCTCACCATGGTCTTGGAGACAGAGAACTCTGCAAAAACGAGTTGTAATTGTGCCAATCATTGGAGAAGAAGGGGGAACTGTACCGAGGTCAACCAAGCATTTAACTATTATGTCTTCGTAAACTCTCACCATACCGGGAACCTCGAGGACTACAAGGACTACAATAGATAAGGAAGATGATGACGACGGCAGGCATGAGGTGTGGGTTATGGTGTATCTACAACTGAGTAGATGAGGACGGAGAAAGATTTTTGAGGTGATAAATGTTTTTCACATAAGGAAGCGCACTGATGGCTAACAAATTCATCTTCCCTAGTATTGGAAACTTGGGAGCAACAACACATTCATTCTTAATTTCTAAAATATCACCCGTGCTTCCTATTGATATGCTTGAAAGCACCCCACACTATGAAGAAAATTGGGCGTCGATAATTGCAAAGGGAAATGGAAGTAGAGAGAACAAATCCCTCTTCTTATAACTGCACGCCAAAGAAAGTTGCATATGGTCACAAATGCTAGTGGAAGATTTCAGTTAAAACTGATTATACACCATAATTTCCAAGATAAATTGTCCAATTACTTTAATACTATGTTGTTGATTGGTGTTGAGAAAAATCCTCATCAATTCCAGGGTTTGTGATGTGGATCCCGTCTCCAATGCCCCAACGATGTCGTGATCATCCTGACAGCTCGTGTATGTTTTGGGATCACAATTTATCAATCAAACCTGAGATTGTGAGTCAACAATATTCTTCAAATTATTGTACAACATATTATTATGGTAGATGAAAAATAAAATTAAGGTAAATTATAGATTTTTTAGGTAAAATAACATAATTCTAAACATAATTGGGTGGGAGACTCAAGATGAGAACATCGCTTCTATGAGAGGAGGGACTTCTATGGGTTCTATAGATGTACTGGGTACAAATCCAAATACCAATATCAAATGGACTCTCTAAGAGTTCTATAGATATATTGGGTACAGATCCAAATACCAACACAAAGAATCCAAAATTTATAAATCTCGTATTGTTGAGTTTGTACTGCTCTAAGAACTAAATTTTTCCCTACAAATTAGGCTAAGGGATCTAGAAGTGTCATTCGAAAGGGCATGAGCACTAAGACATTTCCCATGATCACATAGTAGGATAATTATGGCGGGTTGCAGACAAATCAATGATGGGCACATAATCATATTGGTAAAGGAAGCTTCTTAGGACACGGTGCCACAGCCTGAATGAAATCCAAAAGGGACTTACTCGGTCCAAAAGAAAATAAAAAGATGGTGTTTCCAAAAATATCAATTGTAGGTAGGCCTAAATTCTAGTTGTTAAATGCTAATCTAGCTTGACGTGACTGCCTCATCGTTATATTAACCTGCTTTGGACGATTATGTGTCTACAAGGATCGGATCCCTCAATAAATTTTTTATATATTAATTGGTAATAACAACCTTCTGTGTTTTCACTGGAAAGTTACATTTAAATTCATGGAATTTTCTTTTGTCTTGGAAGATTCATTGACGTCAATATCGATTTCCAGTGATATATCTTTTCTATGTGAGTGAAGCAATGATTGCTTTGGGTGCTCTCTTGTTTAAGAAATTACAGTTCTTGATGATTTCTGTATATTTTCATTTGGGTACTTTTAAATTCAGCTGTGTATGAAGAGCATATGACTTCTAAAATGCTTATTGTTTCTGGCAGTGACCACTGTGGATACTTGTCATAAAATAGGCTCTACAAAATAGTTGAACTAAGACCTTGATTTTGGGGTTAGTATGCATATCAACACTGTGTATACTGTAAAATATAAATATGTGAATACTAAACTGAAGCCTTGACTTTGAGGTCAAATTCCATTTGGGCACTCTGCTTACTTCAATTTTTGAATTGGATCATGCAAAACACTAAAGTTAGGCCCTTGAATTTGGCCTATTCTAAAATTTTTCCTCTCAGAAGGAAGACTTTTAATTATTGTAAATAGAAGACATGATTGGTGGGTTTGGAAAATGAAAGATTATTTTTGGGTGTATTAAATACTTGTAACTTATTATTGTTAATTAGCTCCTTGGAATACAATATTTTGTTAGAATGTCCTCATCTCAATTTCCTATAACTTATATTTTAAATATTAGAAAAATATTAAACTCTTAATTGAGTTTGTTTGGATATCAAAAATCAAGAGTAGTGATGCTTATTTTTCCTTTTATTTCTTAATATATATATTTTGTTCCATTTATCATTTAAAGACTTGTAACTTCTTAGATTGTCTTCATCTCAATTTTATTTTGTGTAACTTATATTTTAAATATTAAAAAAATATTATACCTTTATTTGGCTTTATTTGGATATCAAAAATCAAGAGTCATACGATAAAGCTTTATTAAAGTGTACATGCACTATACAAGAGCAAAATTTCGAGTTGGCATTTCTATTTTGATGCTTTCTTTTCTTTGTTTTATTTAGTATTCTTGGGTATTACTCATGATGTATTTTCCAAAAGCTGCAATGAATAGTTTTGAATGTAATTTCCAAAATCATTTATGTGGAAAATGACTACACATTGCTAAAAATTTCTATTTTTTTTGTTTTGACCAAACTTTCTAATTGTTGTCTTTTGGTATTTGTTCAAAAATTGTTGTACCTAGGAGGAAAAAATTAATCTTCTACTATTTGTTGAATATGCTCAATCAAACCCATCATAAGAACATTAGTATTCTTAGGTATTTCTCATAATATTTTTTTCTAAATTTTACAATAAATCCTTTTGGATGTAATTTACAAAATCATTTATGTGGAAAAAGATTGCACATTTTTAAAATTTTCTATTTTTGTATTTTGACCAAATTTTCTAATTTTGATCTTTAGTTACATAGTAAAAAAATGATTAAACTGAAAAATAATAAAATAATAAAATCTATTGCTTTATTAAAAATAATAATATTTAATTAGCTGTAAATTGAAAAAAAAATTCATGAAAATTAATATAATATATTAATAATATTAATAAAAAACTTTTAATTAATATATTATTAATAGAAGACTAACTCGCTGTGAATTGAACGAAGAGGTATTTTCATAATTTTAATTAATTTATAAAGAAAATCTAGTAATCATGCTGTGATTTCTAAAGTTGTTGATTCTCTTGAAAAAAAAATCCATTTTAATTCATTTAGATAAAAATATATATATAAAATCTGTATTTGATATATTTTTATATTAATTAAAAGTAAAATTATTATATGATATATTATTATTAAAATAATTATTTATAATTTTATTTTTTATTCGAATAAAATGATATTTAGCTTAGTATAATCATATCAATAAAGTAATTAATCATATATAGATAGATAAGTATGTCAATTGACATCTAAAAAGTGGAAAATGAGGTGTGTATATTAATGGTTGTGTTAGTCAATGACGGATGTGCATGAAAAAATTAGTTGATTATGGTTGATATTTGAGAGTGTAAATTTATGTTATTCATATTTATTATTTAAATAAAAATCTCCTCAAAACTCACATCACAAATGATAAAATAAACCTATTTCAAACTATTGAGTGTAATTTATTATAGAAAAATAATAATTATAATAATTATACTAATAAATATACAAATATATAATCAAATATATAAAAATAAAAAAAGATATATCAATTTGACAAGTCTTACGAAATGGACGGCATTGTATGTCATCACGGATTGAATTCTGAAAATATGACGAAGACGACCCAGAAACAAAAAACAAAATTTCCATACATAGCATTCGGGAACATATGGACGTGCTCCTAACGGCGGCCAAAGAGAAACGTTTCATCGAAAGTGTAATTGAGCACGACGACTTGGGTTTTTTTTGGGGATTGTTTGGATGTTGCAATTCCAAATCAAATTTAGATTGGATTTATTTTTAATGTGATGTTTTTTTGAGATTTTTTTGAAAAATTTGAGGTGAAATTTTGATTTATGATATTTAAATTGTTTTTTGATTGTATATATAGATTTAGCACCTTGAAAATATTTTATGGCACTTAGATTGTGTAGAGTTTACCTATTAAATTTGTGATTTCAATAAATTTCTCACAAATTTTAATTTGTATTTTAGACAAATTAAATAAGATAAAATTTAAATTTACTTTAATTAAAATTTTCAAATATTTTTTCAAAAATATATAAATACTTTTGAAATCAATTTAATCATTTGTATATTATTATGAATATTTCCTATATATTCTGTAAAGACCTATAACTTTGGTCTTCCTTTGGTCTATCGGACCTATAACTTTCTTAGTTCTTAATTGTCCAGCTTATCATCTTTCTGCCGAGATTGGTTTTGTAGCTTTCTATTTCTTCTCTACGGTCTTCCAACTTCCTTTACCTTGCAACTCCTCCATCTCTTCTGATTCTTGGGACAATGGTGTCTTATTTTCGGGATCTTGGAGATCTGATTTGCTACTAAATGAAGATTTCTTTTGCACGTTATTCGAATCTTCATAATTGTTGATGCTTGAGGGACTCTCGAGTTCGTTTTTTGGTTGTTGAGCAGGGCTTTCCCCCTACTTGTCTTGAGGGTTGTTCCTTTCTTGCCGAATTTTTTTGCGATTCAGAGTTTTCTGGAGAGTATTATTCCTTGATGACAGTGTAATGTTCCTTTTGTGCTCCTTCCCACCATGTAGATCTATGGTGATTCTTTCTAGCAGAATTTTTATGGGATACTTTTGGGCAATTTTTGGCTAGATGGCTTGTCTCAAAGTAGGATCAACATCTGAAGAGGACACTTTCATAGTCGAGTTTTTGGTTCCATACATAGTCTTTGCTTGTTAGGATTATTTCAACTGGGAAATCAGTGCCGAAGGTCATTTCTACACAGATGCATGCATAGGTGGTTTTGACATATTCCTCTGTTTCTGGGCACCTGTAGTAAAATTTCCAAATTGCATTTCCAATGGCTTTTAGTGAGGAGAGATTCTAGAGATGCAAAGGTAAGTTTGGCAATATGACCCAAACGGATGCTGAGGTTATGACTGTTGTTGAGGGATCGAATGATGGGTTTCATGGCTTTATGAATAGGCCCGAGTTTTCCCAAAACCAAGGGGCAGAATCTAAAATGCATTGTCTGATTTCAGAGCTTTCAAAATCTACTATAATGAAACCCTTAGCACAGCGGTAGATATTAATTTCATTAGAAATGACAGGCTTCCATACCTTCGAGATCCAACTGTGGAGAGTTGTCAGTTGTGGCCAAAAGCCATTAAACTGGAAGATTAAGGCACTTTCAGAAAACTTTAAGGCCTCATCCAGTGAGGCCTTGAGCACCTGCACAGTGGGAGCTGAGGCTTCACTGACAATATGGGTAGGAGCTTGACTCTCAGAAGCGGACGGAATTGGGCGGACAATTATCTTCACGAAGCTAGGAGCCATACTACGGAAGAGATGCTATTGAGCCCTGCGGAAGAGATAACCATACACTTCTATTTATACTTTCAACAGTTTCGTTGCAAGAGTTAGGGACTATTATAAACAGGATGCTCGCACTTCTTCAGTAAACCTTGTTACATGACTTCGCACTTCAATTCCAGATTTTAGATAGCAATTAATTGTATTCTTATGATTACCTAATCATGCTAATGACTCCATGACTTGCTCAGAATAAAATTCGGAAACTCAGCTTTAGAGATTCAAGCGTCTCATGGGAATATTTCAAAAACCCACAGATTGTTATCGAACCCTTTCTAAGCTCCAGGCAGCCACTATAAGTGTTTCAATTGGACACCGAATGGTTTTCTTTAGCTTCAGAGTGTGCGATCCGCTGCAAAGTAATGGTTTCTTTCCCACACCGCAAATTAGTGGGGGCCACGATAATTCTATTATGGTTTGACTTCAAGATAATTTCGCTAGCCCACAAGAAGAGATTCTTCTTAGGCTATTGAGACATAGTCACGAGATTGCGACGGGCCTTAGTCCTTACTCTATCCAAAACTCATTCCGATGACATATGCTTAGCCAAAAATATCTTCGCTTTGACTGGAACTAAACTCACAGATGACTCGCTCAGCCTCAGGAGATTTGCAAAACCCACTTCAATCTGGGTTTAAAAATTGTAACCGCAGAAGATATGTGAGCTACCGCAGAAGATATGCGAGCCAAGAAGACCCATGCTTCTTGTTGATATGCTTGAAAATAGCCTACACAATGAAGCAAATTGGGCATCGATAATTGCAAAGGAGGAGTGCTTATCAATAAGGCACAACGTAATTCTATAAGGAGGTCTCTTGTGTGAAAGAGATAAGTTGTTGAAGGTGGTTTAGGTTTTTGGCAAGTTCTCATCTTATAAAAGGAACGAGAAGGAAACATATGGAGGTTGTTCATGATTTTATTTCTGATTTGTTGTCTGTTTAGACACACAAATTTATTGGTTGTTTAGCCTAGATTCCATATGTTGTTTAGCATTGGAATTTCCTGTTTAGGAGTTCCATATCTTCCCACTGAGGAGCTCTTGGGAGAGCTTGTATTGCTTAGTCAACTATCAGGTTGGATACCAAGCTTCTACTTCCAAATGCAACAAAATCCAGTGAGGGTTTGCTTGCTTTTGTAAGCTGCAGCAAGTGGAACTCTAGATCTGTTCAGATCTAGCTTGTATTGGAGCCTCTTCTCAGTGAGTGTGTATTTTAATCTCCTGGAAGAGTGCATCCACTGTTGGAGCTTAAGTTTTGCATCTTGGCATCAGGCCAACCCAGTTATTCAATCTACAACACAGTCTCCCTTGAGGGACTATGTTATTCTCAGTGGAGATTAGATCTCTTTAGATCTAAGTCATTCCAGGGGTCTTTTTCAGTGGAGGGGGCCTCTTCTCTATTGGAGGGAGGGTATTGGAGTGCATGAGCTTTAGTTTCTGATCTTGGCATGTGGCCATCAACTATCTATTTGCTACAACGGAGTTTCTACTCCAGATCTGCGTTATTCTTGTAGGTGGTGTTGCAGGGAGTTTGGGTGCACCATTTGGAGAGTTAGTTTCTGAGTGCTGGGGATCTACCCTTTACTTTGGAGATCTGCTGGAGGATATGTACACATTGTACCTTTCATATATGATCTGCATAATCTGAATACTTTAGCATTTCTGAATACTTCTGTAGATCTGCTTTCTTAGATCTCAGATCTACTATTTATGCTTGGTGTAAACCCCAAAATTCCAAGGTGATCTGAAAGAGGAGCTCTTCTAGTGCATGTATCTGATATGGATCTGACTTTTTATGCACAGATCTGCTCTATATCTAACATGTAATCAACAAGAATTGTAGCCTAATAAAAATAACATTGTTAAGGCAGTTTCCAGTCATTCATATGGTTGCAGACCTCTTTTGAGGGAATTTCTTTTGTTTATGACTTATATTTTCAGCCATGTATTTGATAAACTTCATTGTATAAGTTATTTTTTGTTGTAAGTACTATTGAAGGACATTTTATGAGCCTCCTATCACTTTTCTATAGAAACTGCATTATTTTCTGAGTAGATTTGTTTATTATTGCTGCAGTCCCTCTTTGGGGCATTTTTCAAGGAAAATAGGCGTGGGAGATCTGTTTAACCCACCTAGAAGGATTTATTTTTGATACTCTCTTGGATTTAGTACTTAGATACTCAGATATAAGGGATCTAAGGGCTGATTTCAAGAGCTGTAGCAGCATTTTTCAGGCATGCCTGGCTAGCAGTCCCGATTTTGGGATATTACAGGTAGAAAAAAAGTAAAATTAAGGTAAAATATAGATTACAGTAAGTAAAATAACATAATTCTAAACATAGTTGGGTGGAGGACTCAAGATGAGATCATTGCTTCTCTGAGAAGAGAGACTCCTAGGAGTTCTATAGATGTACTGGGTACAAATCCAAATACCAATCTCAAATGGACTCTCTAAGAGTTCTATATATGTATTGGGTATAAATCCAAATGCGAGCACAAAGAATCCAAAATTTATAAATCTCGTATTGTTCAGTTTGTACTGCTCTAAAGACTCAAATTTTCCCTACAAATTAAGGCAATAGATCTAGAAGTTTCATTTGAAAGGGCATGAGCATTAAGACATTTCCCATGACCACGTAGCAGGATAATTATGGTGGGTTGCAAACAAATCAATGATGGCCACAAAATCATATTCGTAAAGGAAGCTTCTTAGGACATGGTGCCATAGTCTAAATCAAATCCAAAAGGCACAGCTTCGGTCCAAAAGAAAATAAAAATATGGTGTTTCCCACAATATTGATTGTAGATATGCCCAAACTTCTAACTGTCAAATGCTAATCTAGTCTGATGTGACTGTCGGACCGTTATGTTAACCTACTTTGGACGATTATGTCTGTACAAGGATCGAATCCTTCGAGAAATTGTGTATATATTAATTGGTAATGTCAACCTTCTGTGTTTTCATTGGAAAGTTACATTTACATTCATGGAAGATTCGTTGATGTCAATATCAATTTTCCAGTGATATATATTTTCTATGTGCGTGATGAAAGGATTTTTTTGGGTGCTCTCTTGCTTAAGAAACTACAGTTCCTGATGATTTATGTATATTTGCATTTGGATACTTTTAAGTTCAATTGTGTGTGAAGAGAATATGAGTTCTAAACTTCTTGTTGTATCTGGCAATGGCCACTGTGGATACTTGTTGTAAAATGGGCTCTACAAAATAGTTGAATTAAGACCTTGATTTTGGGGTTAGTATGCACATCGACATCATGTATATTGTAAAATTAGTGAATATTGAACTGAAGCCTAGAATTTGAGGTCAACTTCCATTTGGGCACTCTGAATTGGATCATGAAAAATACTTAAGCTAGGCCCTTGAATTTAGCCTTATTCTGAAACTTGTCCGGAAAGAAGAATTTTAATTATTGTAAATGGAAAGCGTGGTTGGTGGGTTTGGAACATGAAATATTGTTTTGGGGTGGATTAAATACTTGTAACTTCTTATTGTTAAGGGGAAATTTGCATGCATAGCATTCGAGCTTGTGTATGGTTTTCGATTGGTTTGTCAACTGACTTCTGATGAAGGAGGATGATAGGGTTTAGGTTGTTTGGGTAAAATGCTATTATAAGTTCAACTTGGAAGGTCGAAAACAGCTTAAATGCGACCTAAAATGAAGGTAGCAATAGGAGGACACGCAAAAAGTAGGAGTGAGGGATGTAATACAACTTATTCACCATGAATAATTTCATTTGGTTATGGACGTGCTCCTAACGATTCATCGAAAATGTAATTGAACACGACTTGGTTTTTTTTGGATTTCTTGGATGTTGCAAGTCTTGATCAAATTTAGATGGGAGTTGTTTTTAATTTAGAATGGAGTTTTTAATGTGATTTTTTTCTGAAAATTTTGAAGTCAAATTTTGTTTTGTGTTATTTAATTATTTTTTTGACTATATATATAGATTTAGTGTTTTGAAAAATCTTTAGGGTTCTTAGATTGTGCAGAGTTTATCTATTTAACTTGTGATTTGAATAAATTCTTAGACAAATTAGATTGGAAAAATCTACAGAAAAAAATTTATATTTACTTTAATTAAAATTTTCAAAAACTTTTTTCAAAAATATATAAATACTTTTGAAATCAATTTAATCATATGTATTAGTATGAATATTCTCAAAATATTCTATTAAGATTAAATCTGTGTTATTTATTTAATTTTTTTTATATAAATAATTTAAAACCATATATATATATATAGATAGATATTCTTTTAGATATTATATAAATAAATAATTTATATTATTTATTTAAATTAAAAAAAATAAATTTTAAAAACCAAATTCCAAATAAACCATTAAAAAAACAAAAACAAAACCATTAAAATTACATATATCTTATCCCAACGTATACATAAAAGAGAATGAAAGAATCATTCAAATATCATGATAATTTGTGAAGATGAATGAGAGCCATTCGAAAATAATAAGAAATTATAAAAAAATAAATTACATCCCAACATATACATGAAAAAGTCATTCAAATATCATGATAATTGGTGAAGAATGAATCCATTAGAAAAGAATAATTTATGATAAAAAAAACGATTGATATAAAAAGACAGGAAAAAAATATTCAGTTTTTGAGCAAGATCAAGCCATCTCATTTTGAATTATATATAATAAGCTTGAGAAATCAAAATTAAGGTAATTATATTTTCATTTGGAGACATCATTGTAACAAATACAACTTTTAGCCAGTTAGAAGGACTCGCGTTTAAAAGTTCAATTTGAATTTTATATAATGAATTTGAGAAATAAACATCTAGGTGATTATATTTTTATTTAGACACATCATTTTTGCTGGTTAGAAGGATTAACTTTTAAAAGTGAAATTTTTTTAACGTTGTTATACTTTATGAATTCGGCTCATAATCGAATTTAGCTTGGTCGGCACACAGACCTCCTTTGCAGAGGTGGCTTGATCATATCCACGTTCGCAACCAACCAAATATGGAACACCGCTGTCAACAATGACCTAACCCTCCGATTGTTATGTTGAAATTCAACCAAATATGGAACACCACATTCAGCAATGCCCTCACCCTCCCTTAGACCAAAGTATCTTGAAATTCTTGACTTCTGGCAGATGGTTATCTCCCAATCTGACCAAGTGAACAGGCAGCAGGACAAAAATTGGCCAAAAGGACAATGAAATGGGTCACAAATTGTCAAACCATTAACCCAAAGAACAAATGAAGAAAGCAGAAGCACTACCAACAGTGACCCTGGCAGCCCCACTGACAAAATGCCTACGGATCCTTCATGGTTTGTTATATGACAATCACGCACAAGTGTATTTTGCTGAATAGCCAATTTTGTAGAATCTAGCCGGGGGTTTAGTTTTGGTTCAGATTGCATGCAAAGACAAAAAGGGAATTTAGAGAGAATACCTCTCACTCCTTTTGTAGAAGCATATATAGATATTATGTAAATTTCCCTTTGGTGCGACTGGGCACAATTTAATAGAGAACTTCTCATTAGAGAACTTCTCATTAGTGTAAAAAATATATATTTTAATATTATATTTCAAAAAATAATAAAGTATGATAAATTATTTTTATATTGAAAATAATAATTTTATTTTATAAAATTATAATATTATTTTTTAAAATTATAATTTTAATAAATTTTATGTATGACAATAGTAATTTAGAGGAAGTGTCTTATTACAAGTATCTAGGAATTGATATTCATCACAAGCTCAACTGGAACTATAGCATTCAGAAAATGATTAATGGAATGGAGGGTGGAAAGCTTATTTTGGTCTTGAAAATAATTGTAAAACCGCAAACCTCTTAATGTGGGATAGAAAGAAGTTCCTCTTTGAAACTTTAGTCACTCCTATTATCTTATATGGATGTGAGGTTTGGGGTTGCAACATCTCTAGAGAATCCTGGAGAAATATTGAGCAAATTCAGAAGCGTTTTATAACGTATAACCTTAAAATTAAAAGCAATACACCCTATTCTATTCTCCTTACAGAAGTGGGTCTTTCTCCTATCAAGAGCCTAGCTATGACTAGGGTTCTATTGTACAAGCACAAGCTCAATAGCATAGGAGACCATAGTCTTCCTAAGATAGCTTCAAATTCCAGCCAAAACCACCTAAGGCTTAAACGAGGTTGGTATAAAGACACCAAGGCCTGGTTAAACCGTTGGGAAATCGACGAGAATGTTGCATTGCAAAACATCAATAACATTAAAATAATTGTTACTTCTAAGTTCAAAGAAAAAATGTGGTGTGAGAAATATCTTGCAGCTAAAAGAAAATTAAGGTATTATAAGGAGGTCATCAACCCCACCTTAGAAGATCAAAAGTATATCTCTGTTTTAACTAGCTCAAAGAAGAGAATTAATATAGCCAAGATTAGAACAAACACTCATGAGATCCATAGTGAAACAGGTCGTTGGACAGTTCCTAAAACACCATGGATGGAAATGATCTCCCATCTATGTGAGAATATGAACATCGAGGATGAAAATCACTTACTCTTAGAGTGCCCCGTGTACAACCACATTAGAGCTCAATTTCATAATCTTTGTTGCAATACTGACCTTCCTATCCTTTTAAGATGTCAAAATTATAGTGAGCTCAGGAGACTTCTCTCCAAGCTTTTTGAGCATAGGAATAAAATCTTAAATCAAATTAAATAACCATTTTCTTTAGGTCCCATAGACTAAAAATCGGTCTCAGTCGACATTAACCACCACCACCATCATCATCATCATCATATTTTTAAAATTTTAAAATATATATTTGAATAAAATAAAAAAAACACATGAAAATGGATAAATAATTAATATATTTTATAAAATGATTAAATTAAAAGTACAAAATACAATTTAAAAATTATTGTAAATCAGAAAACAAATAAAGAGGGATTAGTAAGTTGTAAAATTTTTAATTATTAAATTTCATGTTATATATTTATTCTTTTATATTAAATGATTAAAAAAATAATTTTTAATATTTGATAGATTCAAGTTTAGGAAGAATTTATATATATTTATAAATTTAAATTTGTTTTTCAATAAATTTATGTTTTATTTTTTTTTTTAAATTTTAGAGTTACTTTACATTAATCATAGAAATAGAAATACATAAATAGTTGATGCAAGCAGAGGGAATTCCAAAAGAGGAACTCCACCTCTGTCACATAAACCTAATTGAAGCTAGCTACATACAAGCTGAGATTTGCGAAAACACTTCCAAACGAGGAACTCCACCTCTGTCGCATAAACCTAATTGAAGCTAGCTACATACATGCTGAGATTTGCAAAAACACTTCCAACAAAGGAACTCCACCTTTGTTGCATAAAACTAACCGAAGTTAGCTATATACATGCTAAGATTTGCAAAAACACTACCCATTTGGGCTTATAGACTTCCAAACAAACATCACCAAAGACCCAAGAGGCATTACATTCCACAGAGCGATGGACGAGCAACCTTTGCCAACTCCCAAAAACCAACGCTATGAGAAGCAATGTACACATCATACACATAAAAAAAAATAAACTTCAAGAGCTGGTGAAAACGCGACCACCACCAAAACTGGGTCGCGACACCACACATCGTTGTAATCCCAATAGAACAATGCCCACACAAGGCCAAAATTGAACAAAAATTCCTCCATCGAGGGAGTCGACCAAATCCATCCTCCTTCTCCCTCTTTCATGAATCCCATCAAATGAAGAAACATTAGTCGGGGCTTGAACACTTGAACCAAATGGATCACTAGGGTCACCTCCTTCTGTTTCATAGGGTACATGACTCTCAACATACCTTAGACGAACATCAATTCCATCAACATAGAGGCGCAAGTTCCTCAACATCCTCTTGAAATCTTCCAGTGATGCAAAGACGTTGTAATTTTCAATTTATTTGTCTCTAAGAACTAAACCCAGTGGTGTCTCCATTTTCCAAGGAAGGGCCAATGAATTCAATAATTATTTATTTCTTTGTCTTGAGTGCCCAGGGTCTAGAACCCACGAAAATCCTCGAGAAACAGTAAATCAAACAATGACTTCCTTTCTTCTCCCACCTTTGACTCTAATTACCTTATCTCCATACACACTTTAGGAAAAACTGCGTTGAAATAAGATGTCACTGATCCATGAGAAAACAACCTTTCGCCCCTCTAACTAGGTCGAGCAACACTACCTCCACCCCTTATGCTTCTCTAACATTGCCTTAGACACATTCCAGAGTCGTCAAGGGTCTGCCTTGAATATTTATGGGGATTACCCCTACCCACAAAAGGACATACAAACCAAAATCTTTCCCTATCGACTAGGTTAGGACACCAACATATTGCATTGTCACAATAGCCCGAGATGAAATGACTAAATTTGGAAAGAAGATCTCTTAAGCAAGCCGAGGGCAACACAAACTCCAAAATAGGCTTTAATTCCTTAACCATTTGACCATGACAACACCACCTCACGACACTAGACCAACAACGATTCCAAAATTAGAGTACCAAAACACAGCCCCTTTTCCCAAGGTCCACACCACAAGAAGCCAGCGTGGCCCTCAACAAGACACACCTACGCACAACACTATGACTAGGAAAGACGTGACACAGAGAATGAAGTCTGAAAAAATCTAAGAGCAATGACTGAGCATTAAAAAGGTTCACAATCCTATGACTATTGATAATCTTGGGCTGAAAAATACGTGCCCATGAAAATGAATTCACTCAGAATTTAAGATAAACAACAAAACTAGCTAGACAAAAGGACATAACAGGAGAAAATAATTTACTGTCACAATTCTCCATCCTGCAGAGAAGAGCCCACCACCCCATCAACCAACAAAATACATGAACCCAACGCACCACCTTCGGATACTCCATCTTCTTCATACAGAACTCGAAATACAAATATGCCAAGAGGGCTCCCTCAACCCTTTTATCAGATGATATGCCCCACGAGGCCGAGGAATAAACCTTGGCTCTTGTAATCTCCTCCACACTACACGCCATGGATTGATACCTACTCCTTATATTTAACAACATGCCCGTGCATGTGAATGAGACTTTGCGTACCTCTCGCATTAATTAGGAGCATGAATGATTAAGGGTGGTGGGCATAATAACCCAATCCCCACCCTTTCTACATTAACACGCTTTCTAGATCGATCTGAAAGGGGTATATCGTCATAGCCAATGTAACAAAGTCTAACCTTGAGGGTGTTGAGGAGAATTGACCTTATGGCCTCTCAGTTAGGGAAATACTTTAGAAACGAGAACTCAACTAATTGAGCTAACTCTTAAGATTAATTTTGATTGTTATATATTTTTGTAGAGAAATATAATAGAGAACTCATTACATTCATGTCACTATACCATGAACTATTATCTTTAAAATAAAAGTTTGTACTATGGAATAATATTTTTGAAATCAAAGTTTCAATTAATAGTGAAATTTCACATGTCTTTTATTCATTAATAAAAATTGATGATGAGATATATTTTCATATTTTATTTTGATAATATAAGAAAATTTGATAATTGGATGTTTTTATTTTTGCAAATTTTGAACTTCCCAATTTTATTTGAAAATGAAAACTAATCACATGCAAAGCTTAAAACCCAAATTATTCATCATTTTATAATTAATCTAATTTTACCACCAATCATTTTATTATAACTATGTTTTATAAACTATTACAAACTTCCAAACATTTTATTATTAGTTTAACAAATAACAACTAAAATACAAATAAAAAAGATAATTTCCATTCCCACCCTCTTCGCAAAATAAAAATAAACTTACCAGCTAAAGGGAGTTATGTAGAGACTCTATCGATTCTTCGATGACTGATTTTATTTCAACAATATAATTTTTAATGATACATTTAGTTTGACATAAAAAGAGAATTTTCATCCCCACTCCCCTTCCAAAAAAGAAATATATCAAATTAAACTTACCAGGGGCTACATAGGGACTGTATTGATTTATTGAGGATTGATTTTATTTCGTCCATATATAATTTTTACTGATACATAATTCGACATAATTGAGGATTGATTTTATTTCGTCCATATATAATTTTTAGTGATACATATAATTCGACATTAAAAAAAAATTAAAATATTTTAATATATATTTTTTTAATGTTTGGAAGCATTATATTTTCATCGTGTCTAATATATCACTTTAATATTAGTGAGAAATTGAATCGGTGATATTACGTCAAAGAGTTTCTTAACAAAGTGCCGATCATCCTCTATCCAAGACTTGTGGACCTTTTTAATATAATTTTAAAAATTTAATATTTCAAATAATTTTTGAATAAAAATTTAGAAGTATTATTGTAATTTGATTTTCATTTTTCTATATTAAGCTGACTTTTTAGTAATGTGTTTTTAATAATTATTCTGTCAGGCCAAGGTTGGAAAACGTGCCGCCCGAGAACCGGGTTAAGGCAACAAGGTAAGGAGAAACATGGTATTGTTCTCTGCAGGCGAATTTCAGAGGAGTCCCTGAAAAAGGAAGCTGGTCTGCTGCATCGACTATTAATTTAGTATGTCATGGCTCTCATAACCTTATTATTTCAATTACCTATTCCGGTTCAATGTAATGAAGGAAAAATCATGTTCGTGGATGTTTTCTGTGACTTGCATGCAGTTAGTCGAGTCAGTGGCTGGTTTTATTTTCAATTTGGGAATATATTGAGTCTTCTCTATTTCAATTTTATGGAAGGGTCTGTCATTATTGCTTGCATGCTAGTCAAGAGTTTTCCGGCTCCAGTAATTGACCCTTGTTTAGAACCCCAAACCCAATCTTGTGTGTCGCTCAGTCAAATTTTTCGTTTTGGTATGGAACTCAGTTAAAGACCCTTCCTTGTTTACATAGTCTTGAAGTATTTGTCAATGGTTTATGCCTGGTTGATCCTCATTTAAGAATCCCCTCTTTGTTCCCCTATGAGGCTCAAGTACAGACCCTAGTGCGCTCATCTCTGTGGGGGGCTCGATTTCTGGTTTGGGTTTTGTGGCCTATAAGTAATGTTGATTTATATCAAGCCTATGAGCATGCCTGTATGTCGAGCAATGACAAATCTATAACCCAAAGATGGCCTGCTTAGAAAATTTCTTCATTGTTTAGCATCAGGGAAAACTATGCTCTCTTTCATAGTCCTGGCTACCCTAGTAGTAATCAGAATCTTGTTGGTCAACCTTACTATTGCAATGGTATTTAGAAATTTTTTTACGTTATAGGGTATTTGTGACTCTTCTGTTTACGCTTCAAGATGTTGGTTGCATGGCAACAAAGTCTGTGGTTTTGCCTGCATATACAAAAGTAATGGGCCCCATCAGAGATAAAATGAATTCTGTTATTGATTTCGCCTTCCCATATACAGGCCTATTTCATATCCTTACAAATATTACACATGAGCTTTCAGTGAGTGTTCGTTAGTTCAAATACATGGAAAAAGGCCAAACTAGGAAACGACAGGGTAAGGGAAAAGGGAAGCAGAAGCTTCCTATTCAAAATGTGGGACCAAGTAAGCATGGTAGGAAAACTAAAAAAGAAGTCATGGAGAATATTTTTTATATTTATGCAGCTGAAAACCCACCTTAGGTCTACAACACAATTCAAGGTTGGGAAAGAGAAAGTAGCCACAAAGAAGAATACATTGAACAATAGGAAGCCACCATGTACTTTATCTCAGACCCCGGCAACACAAAAGGGAGGCTCTCTCCCTTTCACTAATCTATCCACAACTATTGGATTCTCAAATGTGCTTTGGCGAAGGCCATGACTAGTATGCAGAAAATGGACAGAAACCCCAATGTGGTTTCAGTACTGCAAGAAAGGCGAAGGCCATGACTAGTATGCAGAAAATGGACGGAAACCCAAATGTGGTTTCAGTACTGCAAGAAATCGAACAGGAAATTCAAAAAATCGAAGTATCTCGGTATCATGCAACTGCCAGAATTAGCAGAATTGAACGCCAGCTTCAAGCTATGTATCAAGTAGATATGCCAGGTTCTACTGCAAAGGACCCGACTCCAATCGAATCTTCCGATGGATGATGGATGACAGTAGATATTAATAGCTTTTAATGATTTTTGCGCCATGTTTTTACTACTTTTCGTTAAACTTTGATTGACATAGTAAAGTAGATATAGCGACAAGTAGAAGGAAGAAACAATTCCAACATTGGTTGGATTTTAACTCATTAAGGTGGCCAATAGACCTGGTTTCCTTCGAGCAGGTTGAGGCCACTAATTGCTTAAGTATACGTATGGAAATTTGCTCCTTTTTTTTATAAATAGAAAATGGTAAGGCTCTACGAAATTTACAAATATATATATATATTTGGACATGTAACTCATTAATGTTATGATGAATAATTAGAGTATGTAGAAAAAAACCTTGAAAGTTGAATACAACTATTTGTATATAGTATTTATTTATATATTATTCTTAATAAAAGTTGTTTTCATTTCCAACAGTAATTCCAAAAGTGGTATGGATGTGTTATATCTCACTATTGCTTCTTCTCTCCTCCTCCTAAGTTTGAGTCATTTTGTTTTAGTTTTTACTCGCCTATTATCCACCTTTCCTCTCTACTTATTATGAATAAAGGGAGGATCAAACATGACACTGGTAGGGTGAGCATGGATCGATTGAAGGCCTATAGTGTACTCCCACGTATAGTTTTTGGTAATCGATCCACTGTGTAAATGGACAAGAATAATGCATGATGCGTCCTCTTGTGGGGTGACAGTATATTTTGTGAAGTATCCCAGAATGTGATATTATTATTATCATGCAAGGATTTTTGCTAAAAAGAGAGGCCGTAGAAGTTTCTTGAGACTCCCTTCTATATAAGAATATTATAAAGGTTAGGAATCATCCACTATGTCCCTGCTCTTGAGTAGATGTGACGTCATACTGTTGTTTTCATTTACCTCTGCATTGTCAAATGAACATTTTTGTTTGTAAGAAGCCTAGATTTTAGAGTTCTAAATTTGCTCCATTCAATATGATTAATTTGAAAGATTAGGCATGCGTCTTCCTCTTAAACACAGTCGATGAGATTAAAACACAAGTTGATTTGTTTAATTAAAATGGAGTAAAAATTTCAAACAAATTTACTCATAGTAAACAAAGTAAAACAAAGTGTGTGCAAGTAAAACAATAAAAAATTTTATTATAATTTCTAATACATGAAATACCTAGCAACACAATAAAACTTTGGATTATAATTTGAGTAACTCACCTATAACAAGTTGTTTTTATGAGCCCACCACAAATTTCTCCAAGAATTTATCTCCTCTTCTCTCAGACTTACATCCACTACTATATCAAATAATTTTACATACATGTATATTCAAAACATGGATTTTTAGTATTTAATACATGACAAGATAACATTTAAAACCAAGGATGGGTGATTGTACTAAAACATAATTTTCTAAACATACAGATGTTGGGGAGAATAAATAAATGTTGTGGAATAAATGTACCAACCCTGCATTAAATGTTCGTTTGTTCTTAATTAATTTATGTGTTGTGTAATGGTAAGTTTGTAATCGTACTTATAATTTAATTTAATTCGTGTCCTTTAACCTGGAAACTAAATCTGCAACTTGAAAAATATCTACTTGGTTGCTTCACACATGTATCACAGGTATGGATGATGTGAGAATATTTAAAGCAGTGGTTGGTATTAATTTTCCATCACTCCCCCTTAGTCACAATTGTTGCCACTAAAAATTCCCAAACAATTTTTCAGATAAACAAAATTTTCATGTGCCAATGGCTTTCTGAAGATGTCTGCAAATCGTTCTTGTGACCTCCAATGATGTAACACAATTTATCTATTGTTAATCAATTCTCTAATGAAATTATATTTAGTGCTAATGTTCTTGGTCCTCTTGTGAAAAAAAATAATTCTTTGATAGTGCAATTGAAAAATTGTTGTCACTGAAATTAGTTGTTGTTTCATCTTGTTCATGGCATAAATCCCTCAACATTCTTCTCATCGAAACTGCTTGACACATTTTTCCTATTAGGGCGACATATTCAGCTTCTGTTGTTGACAATGACACTATCGACTGCTTCTTGGAGGCCCATGAAATGACTCCAGAACCTAAATGAAAAACATATCCTCACTTGTTCTTTCTATCATCAACACTTCTTTCCCAATCATTGTCAGTACAACCAACCAACACAAAATCATTTGTTGCGGTGTACAAAATACCATACTCCTCTGTCTCATTGACATACCTTAAAATCCTTTTGGCAGCTTTCCAATGTGTCTCAACCTTGGGTGTGTCCATGAACCTTAACACCAAACTCACTGCATACATTATATTAGGCCTAGTTGTGGTAAAATACATTAAACTACAAACCATTATTTTATATAATGTCGAATTGACATTGTTGCTGCAATATTCTTTTCTCAACTTCAACCTCATGACAATTGGATTTGGTGTAGGCTTGTTGTTCTTCATATTAAACCTCTCCAAAATTTCTGCTACATACTTTTCTTTGGAAATAAAAATACCATTTTCTCTTTGCTTCACTTCTATGCTAAAAAAATACCTTAACAAAACCAAGTCATTCATTTCAAACTCACTTTTCATGACTTCTTTGAAATCAGCAATGAGAAACTCATCACTCCCTTTAAAAATCAAATCATCTACTATTGGCTTGAGGGGTCCTGACCCAAGTTCAAAGAGTTCTATGCAATCAACAAAAACCTCCAACTATTGGCCGTTTCGGTAGTGCTCTGCTTGTGCAAACCAAATTCCACCCGAAACAGTATGGAGGAGCACTGGAACCAAGTTTATGCACTCTAAGGGAGCCTGTGATGTGGATCTTATCTCTTATTAACAAATATAATGGTTATGGCTCTACGTAATGACTTCCTTAACCCAATTCAGATCTCACACATGAAAACCCTTAACTGTAATACAATTGTGCATGAAACCGACAATTATCCTTATTCAGATCTACTCAACAGAAACAAGAATGACTCTTTCAAAAATACAGAGATCTATCCTTTAAGATAGATCATAATCAATCATGCAATACTTGCACAAAGATAGGAATCTACTAACATATGTGTAACTTCAGATAAATGTGCATTCATCAACAACAAAATATATAAGTAAATAAAAGCATTGCACATAAATATAATATTACACAAGTATATCACAATTCACCAAAACTCTTCTCTTTGTTCATATATCTTTAATTAGTACAATATTATTTTCCTATGCACACAATAGCAGGGTCCTTGCACACATCTGAAGACTAGGTCTCTACGCACACAGCCAGCAGGAGCCTATCCAACCCAGACTAACACAACTTTCCCAAAATCAAATCACATAAGATAGTTCATTCACTGGATAACATCTAAGATGATTTATAACTCGACTTGAATCATACCTATTTATAGGACTAATATGTGAAAATACCATGCTGTCAAACTGTGGTTTGAGCCCTATGTTTTCCCCAACCCGTTACAATGATGTAGGAACTTTGACCTACCCAAAATTTTCTTGACTTTTCTACATGCAATGCGTTTCTACAAAACTTAGCCAAAATTGCACCAAAAACTTGAGCCTAGGGGACCCTAACCCAATAGTCCCCCGATAGAATCTAGTGACTTGTCCTTGAGTCACTCTAGTCTAGCTTCCTACATCTTGGCCCACAACACCTGGATGGAGTATTTGAGTGGTTGAATGATATCAGTGCTTTGTGTTGCGATGCTCTGATTTTCTCCCACAATATTCATTGTGGTCATCCCTTCCGCTACTAGGTGAATGCTTCACTATGTTTATTGGATCCCCTTCAGCACACTGCCAATACTATGTGATAATTGTATTGCTGCATTATAGCTTATAATAGCTACTCCCATCGGCATAGCATATCAATCTTGGTCTAAATGGCACGATGTTCCTACAATCAGGATAATCTATGAGCTGGTACCAGGGTCAGCGCAATGATTCTGATGTCGTTGAACTGTTGAACCTTCGCGCATAAATCCATCCTAAGCTGCTGAACCACGGGGTCATCTTGGGCGAAGGTCCATATGCCCACAACATCCTCAAAAAGTGTGTCGTATGCTTCTACATCCATAATCATACTTGCAGTGGCTTCCTGGATGACAATGGTGCATGGTGCTCTGACCTTTGGAGGCATCTCTGGCTGTAATGTTTCCTCTAAATTTGTGATATTTTTCTCTAACTCAGCACACATAGTGGCTATTTCTGACCTTGAAGCCTTAAGTACGGCTGCCAGACTCTTCAAATTTGTAGTGGTCAGGCAGTAGTAGGTATTGTCAATTCTAGTATTTCATAGCACAACTAATTGATGAGTGAATCTGATTTCACATGGTGACTCTCTGCAGCACTCCTAGCTACTTCGACAAATTTTTGCCCCTTATGCCATGTTCCTACTTTCTTCTAGACCTCAACGATGTCTTGCAACACCTTGTACTCCCTATATTGCAGCTCATCTGTAATCATGGTATGCTTGGAATGTACCTTGCCACTAGGGAAAATGACCAAGTCAATTATGACCTCGAGCCGTGCATGAATTGATTTTCACAACACTAGATTTTGAAGGTGAAGTGTTGCTCTAGGAACATGAAAAACTAAGCTCTTTAAAACATATGGGTGTCGAACGGCCGATGCACTCACTTTTCCCACTCTTTCTTGAATCACGCTTGCTTGTATCTCACTCTCTTATACTCTTAACTGATTGAGTCCTTACTGCACATCTTCAAGGACCAATTTGTATTGTGCCTCCATGTTTCTCCATACATCTTATGTTACAGTCTTTACTGTGTTGCCAATTTCATCCAAATATCCATATGTGAGGATTAATGGCCCAATCCTGGTCCTCTTAGATGCTTTCCTTTTTGGGAACGCACCTTGCTGGGATTGAGGTCTTCTCTTGGTGCCTCGACGTGTGTCTAGCAAGGGCGCATTTGTGCTATCTCCTTCACAGTTACCCATCTCTACATCACTTGGAAAATCCACCCTATCCATGGGTGGTTTCTTTGTCTCTTTCGTGTTGGTTGAATCTTGTGTGTCCTCCTTTTGGTCATTCTTCTAGTCTTTCTTTGTACGGAGTTTAAATGTAGATGGATACAGTGAGGCAGATGAGGTCACACCAACATCTATCACTGTGGTAAACCAAAGAGGGGGTCATCATGTTGTTATCTACGTAAGATCTTCTTCATTCACCAAGCTTCGACTGTTTATATCCTATGGCCCATTTCATTGGATACAGCTTAACAACGTATCCTACCTCATAGGGCACCTTCTCCAAGTATTCTTATGGTGAAAGCTCTGGAAACTTTGTGTGGTCCCCCAAGTCCCAATCTTCCATTTTCAGCACATGGGTCTGTTCCAACATCTCACCCTCGAATGACACATTATATAGAAGCAATGGCATTTTGATATGCGAATTGACCTTATCCAGGTCCTTGGTCACCTCGATTGTGGGCTTGCATGGTTCCATGTACTTGGGTAACCACGAGATTGGGTCAATTTCTTCAAAAATATATTCTTCCACAATTTTGGACTCTTTCACCATCAGAAGCTTTTGAAGCTCGTCACGGGAGGGCTTTGGATTTGGATTTGGATTTCGAGGGGATTTTATGGTCCTCGATGACTGTCCCTTCTTCTTCTTTGGTTGTTGTAGAGTCTTGTTATCTTGTGATGCAGAGGGAGCAAGTTATGTAGCAGTCATAATTTCAATAACTAAGTGAACTAATCATTGCCTTCATAGTGTTTCTTCAAATGTTTCAAACAACTCTAACATAAAAATCAACATATGGCGCAAGTGAAACAACTTAAATATTATTAGGACACTTAGGAAGGAAGAGGATCGAATGCGGCCCTGCATGCCATATTTATAGTGATGGAACGACCCAAACGATCTTATGTCCATTGGTGGGACATCATAAATGCTAAAATGGCTCCAAATATGGCATAATCTCCTCCATAAATGTAGGCTATCTTCTCCTCCAAATGGTAACCAAGTTCTCTTTTCTAGATTTATTGTTCCAACAACTATTTTTTTAGTCGCCTTCGATGACAACATCCTCATGGCACAAGCTCTACACTGGTTTCGGAGATACTTGCACGTATTCTATCTTCATCACACCAAAGAAATTTTACAACTTATGACATACTTATTTAGAGTCCTACACCCTCTTGCAATTCTCCAGGGCGCTAAGACATTACGTTGACCATATAGTCATTGATCATGCGAGGGGACAAGGTCATCCCTGTAAGGTTGTAAATGACTTCCATTCACATATCTAGGAATTAATTCACCAGTCAATGTAGCCAAACGAACGAAACCTCCTTTAGTGATTTCCTTGATAATATAAGGTCCGAGCCAATGCATTTTGAACTTTCCTGGAAATCGCACAAACTTACTGTCATATAGCAAAACCAATTCCTCCTTTTAAAATTTTTTATGTCTGATAATGCCGATCATGCCAAGGCTTTTTGTGTACTTTCTGTACCTGTTGATGAAACCCAAAAATAAATCTATCTTCTTCTAGTGCGACTACCTATGACAACCTTTCTTCCATAATTTCTTGATCAATCATGTTAGTTATTGTAGCGATGCGTAGACTAGGAATAGCTTATTCCATTAGCATAACAACCTTTTATCCTTAGACCAACCTTAAAGGAGTTTGCCCTGTTAATATCTTGCATGTGGTCCTATATTCCCATAGAACATCATGTATGCACACATCCCAATCATTATGGTTAGCATTGCATATCTTCGTCAGCACATTATCCAAGAATTTTTGAAGGCCTCTATCATTTCATTCGCTTGTGGATGATAAGGTGTGCTCTTCTGATGATTTATCTTGAATTCAACAGTCAATGCTTGAATAGTATCATTCATAAAATGTGTGCCTTGATCACTCATTAGAATTTTAGGGCACCCAAACTTTGTTAAGATATTTTCAAAGCTGAAGTGTGCAACCATCTCTGCACTACAATCCTTCATAGGTTTAGCTTCTCCCCATGTAGTAAAATATTTTGTAGCTGTGATAATATAACACAAACCAGTATTATTCCTTGGAGGGTTGACTAGCCCTATGAAGTCGATTGCCCATTTTTCAAAGGCATGCAAAGTTACTTGGGGTTGTAATGGCATTTCATCTCTGTGCAAGGGCCTCCCAGTCCCCTGACATACATCACAAGTGTGAAAATAATCCTTAGAATTAGTGTGCATCGTGGGCCACTGCAACCCAACTCTCAAGATATTTTGCGTAGTAGGTTTTCCATATTAATGATCTCCTACAACACCTCCATGTTATTTTTCTAGTATACTGCACCTTTCAAATTCAGGAACATATCTCCTTAGAACTTCATCGACTCCCAACTTGTATAATTATCCTATAATCAGGGTAGAATCTACTGCGTGTGAAACCAAATATTTCTTCTACTTAATTTTATATTTCGCAGATGTACTTCCAGTGGTTAGAAAGTGAATAATATCTGTAAAATGTTCATCAACTACCTTAATAGTAAACAATTTTGCATCTGGTAATCCTTCCTCCAAATTAGTTGGTTCCTCCACACTGTTAATGCACGATAAATGATCTATTTTGACATTCAGTCTTCCTGGTTTCACAATCACTTCAAAATTATATTCCTGGAATAATGGGAGCCATCTACAGATCTTCCACACACCCACAAGCTTGTTCACGAAGTACTTCAAAGAAAAATGATGAGTGAACATCTTAAAGTGACCTCCAAGAAAATAGTGACAGAACTTCCACAGCACATATACCATAACTAACCCTTTCCGCTCTGTTATGGAGTAAATGTGCTCAGCACTTGTCAACTTCTGACTTTCAATTGCAATCGGATGATCAATATCTTCAGCTCCTGGTTGCACTAATGTAGCTCCTAGTGTGATACAAGACTAATATACATGTACGTGGAACTCTTTTGACCAATATGGGAATACCAAGGTAGGTGCATTTACCATTTTATCCTTAAGCATCTCCAAACTCTTATAGCAGTCCTCATCCCAATAGAATGTTGCATCCTTTTCCAATAATTTCTCCATCGACTTAGTGATCAGTGCATATGCCTCAATAAAATTCTGATAATAGCTTGTATGTCCCAAGATTGAGCGCAACTGCTTCACATTAATTGGAGCTTCTAAGTTAACTATAAAAGAAATATTGGTAGAATCAACCATCAATCCCCATTGAAAGACAATATGGGCCCAAAAAATTACCAAAAGGAACACAAAGCACACATTTCTTCAAATTCAACGATATTTGATACTTGCATAAAGTATCCATTAGTACGCAAAAACTGGAAACATGTTTCTTCACTAACCCAAAGACAGTCCAGTAATTGGAATACACTTCTAAGAACTTATGAATATAGTCTTTAAAAGCAGCTAGTACTACACACGAAAAGATAGCTGGTGCATTCTTCAATCCAGATGGCATCACCGTGTATTGGAATGATCTCCACTCCATCGCAAAAGTTTTATTACTACAGTATTTAGGCGTGATACTTATATGATCATACCCTAAGAATCCATGAGTGCATGAGTAGGCATCCTTCCCTCCTACATTTTCCAAGACCTCATCCAAGAATGGAGTTGGAAAAGGATCATGTACACAAGCATCATTTAATTTGCGCAGATCCACAAAGATCCTAATTTCGCCTTTAGTCTCCTTTTCTTGGACCACCATAGGGATTACCCAATATGATTCTTTCACTGGCTCAATAATCCCTGAAACAACCATATTTTCTAGCTCCTCTTTGACTTTCTCCTTATATCTTGGATTCAATCTGTAAGGACATTGTTTTAGAGACCGCACCTCCAGCTTTAAAAGTGATCATCATCACACCAAGATATCCAATAATCCATTTTAACTCCAAAAAATTTGTAGGGAACAATTCTTGATATTCAGTGAGTAGTTCTACAACCTTACGCACCATATCTTCATCCCAATAATCTCCTATTTTGGAAAAATTAGGTTGTTCTTCTGTTCCAATATTGACTTTCCTAGTCTTGACGGGTTCAGTTACATTTGGTGATTTGATCGCAGGTCTAGTGACTATGTGTTTTCGTTCAGACTTAGGAATATTGATGTTTCACGAGTCTTCCTCAACATCTTCCATTCTCACATTTTGACACTTTACTCCATCCTTCATCTGCGCATCCCATGTTGGTAAGGCTCCTTCTTTTGGTAATTTTAGCATATTAAAGATAACATCTTCAATTGCTAGCATAGCCTCATCAAGGCCTTGGAATCTAATTTCAAAGCTAAAGGTTAAGATAAAGCTTTTTTTCAGCGCAACCCATTCAACAGTGCTTCTTCGCAACTCATCCTTTAGATACCAATTCGTGGGTATTCTGATTAACGTATGAATGAATATATGCACCCATTCTGCCTTCGACTCTTCTCCCTAAGCTGCGGTCCACTTGGCTAAATGAATGTGCGGATATTCTTCACCTATATAGGTTCCTTCAATCTGGGTATTAATGTTTCCAAATCACAGTTGCCTCATCTGGTTACACTCTTCCTAATTAGCTAGATTATCCTTGTGTGTCCCCCACTAGCATGTTGGGGTTGAGTGTAGAACTAGATCAAGTAGATGGAACCATTGTGCCTCTGGAACAACCTTTTCAAGTTCTTATAAAATTAAATTAGATGGAACTTCCTATACCATCATAGTAGGGAAATTCACATACCTCCGAGGATATAAAACAAAAATATCTGGTTACTCGATTACAACGCAACGTAGAGACTTCATGCAACCAATTCTGGCAATTCTCCAATTCTTCATCTGAATAAAAAAAAAATGAACTATATTTCTCCCAACTAAGTCTACCATCTGCCATAGGGTTGAGCCAACCCTCATCGCGCGTAATTAGCTTACAGATATGATCAAAATATCCTTCTCGCATTGGCTCTATGTATCTTGTTCCTTCTGCAGGGTCCAGAGGGACCACAACCCATGTCCCTTTAATTTCAAATACCATACTTCTGCATTTGAGGTTGATAATAGAATCCATATCAATAGCCCAATCCAAACCCAACATCGCAGGGTATGGGTCTATCTCATCAACAATTTGAATAACTTCAAAATCAGAAAGTGCCTTAACTCCTTCAATATCAACTACCACCCTAGAAAGTCTACCCATTGGGATAATCTTCTATTGATTTTCCATGTGACGATGAATTGCGGGCCATTCCAACTTAGGTTCTACCATTCTCTGCCATGTATTATTTGGTAGTACATTTTCATCAGAGCCCAGATACAAAATGACCTGGTCCATCTCAAAATCACCTATGTGAGAAGTCAAGCACATCTCTCGGCCAATCCTTCTCTTGTTCTTGTAAATTTTATTGAAAACCATTTTCTCCATTTGAGGTTGTTCTTTCTGATATCAGCTATAAATCAAATCTTTAATATTCTCAAATTCCTTTTTATTCCATAGAAGATTTATATGGGCTTGTAAAAATGGTTTCAGTTCGGCATCGTCCCCTTCAACGGTATTTACGGTAGGCTTGCTTAGTGCCTCAGATGTTGATGCACCAGGATCCTTGAAATCCTTCTTTGCTTCAACAAAGGTTTCTTTTTCTCTTTGTAAGATAAACCCCTCATTTTTCTCAAGTTCCTTCTGGATCCAAACATTAGTAGCATTTTTCTTACCTTTTTCCTTGTCTTCACCCATTGCTGCACCACTTTTGGTTACAATATTCACACTAGGTTATTCATCGCGTGGTTCTAACCTCATCATATGAACATTTTGTGTGGGTGTTTGTGTTTTCTTTTCCTGCATTTTTTCAAACAACACAGGACAATCTTCAATAACATGATCAGACTGTCAACAATACCTGCATGATTTCTTTGTTGGGTTTGGACAGTCACGCGCATAATGGCCAACCTCTCCACATTTATAACAATGAGTTGTCCCCTTCCACAACCAACTCATCCTCCTCTTCCTCTTCCCCTGCCTTGAAATACACCTCGCCCAAATGGCGATGCAGGTGAATCTGACCCCCTAACTTCGGCTTGCAATTTATAAGAAGAAGCTTGTTCAACCATGAGATCGAATCTGCGATAGTTATTTTCATCATGTCCTACAAATCGACAAAATCTACAATAAAATTGTTTGAGAACTCAAATATATTTACCAATTTTGGGACATAAATCGGTTGTGTGTTATCGAGATACTTGACATATCGCGCACCATGGAACAGGGTTTTCACTTGACCCTGCCATAGTCTTAAGCAAAGTTGGTCCTCCAACTGCCATATAATCACAAAATAGAGGGAATTTCTCATTGTAGTGTCCTTCGGTCTTGCAACATATGCACCATACCTTAGCGCACACATATTTTTATTTTTCTTTCCGCAAACTTTGAATTTCTAAATGCAAGGTAGCCAATTGGTTCTAGATTTATTGAACCCTGACCTACATATTATGTACTAGCGATGCTTCTAATTTCATTGCGATTTCCATAGCTCAGGCCTACATCGTGATCTTCTACTGGGATAGTGGCAGGCACAGATGTGGCAGTAGCATGGCATTGAAACATTCCTTGTGTTGTTGATCATCCGATAGCAAACCCCCCTTCTCTAATGGTTTATTTCAACCACTGATATGCCTCCCATATGGTCTCATATGGTCTGATATACCTCTCACTCCTTTTGTAGAAGCATATATAGATATTATGCAAATTTCCCTTTGGTGCGACTGGGCACAATTTAATAGAGAACTTCTCATTAGTGTAAAAAATATATATTTTAATATTATATTTCAAAAAATAATAAAGTATGATAAATTATTTTTATATTGAAAATAATAATTTTGTTTTATAAAATTATAATATTATTTTTTAAAATTATAATTTTAATAAATTTTATGTATGACAATAGTAATTTAGAGGAAGTGTCTTATTACAAGTACCTAGGAATTGATATTCATCACAAGCTCAACTGGAATTATAGCATTCATAAAATGATTAATGGAATGGAGGGTGGAAAGCTTATTTTGGTCTTGAAAATAATTGTAAAATGGAAAACCTCGTAATTTGGGATAGAAAGAAGTTCCTCTTTGAAACTTTAGTTGCTCATGTTATCTTATATGGATGTGAGGTTTGGGGTTGCAACATCTCTAGAGAATCCTGGAGAAATATTGAGCAAATCCAGAACCGTTAAGCAAATCCAGAAGAGTTTTATAACGTATAACCTTAAAATTAAAAGCAATACACCCTATCCTATTCTCCTTATAGAAGTGGGTCTTTCCCCTATCAAGAGCCTAGCTATGACTAGGTTGCTATTGTACAAGCACAAGCTCAATAGCATAGGAGACCATAGTCTTCCTAAGCTAGCTTCAAATTCCAGCCAAAACCACCTAAGGCTTAAACGAGGTTGGTATAAAGACACCAAAGCCTGGTTAAACCATTGGGAAATCGACGAGAATGTTGCATTACAAAACATCAATAACATTAAAATAATTGTTACTTCTAAGTTCAAAGAAAAAATGTGGTGTGAGAAATATCTTGCAGCTAAAAGAAAATTAAGGTATTATAAGGAGGTCATCAACCCCACCTTAGAAGATCAAAAGTATCTCTTTGTTTTAACTAGCTCAAAGAAGAAAATTAATATAGCCAAGATTAGAACGAACTCTCATGAGCTCCATAGTGAAACAGGTCGTTGGACAATTCCTAAAACACCATGGATGGAAAGGATCTCCCATCTCTGTGAGAATAAGAACATCGAGGATGAAAATCACTGACTCTTAGAGTGCCCCGTGTACAACCACATTAGAGCTCAATTTCATAATCTTTGTTGCAATACTGACCTTCCTAACCTTTTAAGATGTCAAAATTATAGTGAGCTCAGGAGACTTCTCTCCAAGCATTTTTAGCATAGGAATACAATCTTAAATCAAATTAAATAACCCTTTTCTTTAGGTCCCATAGACCAAAGATCGGTCTCAGTGGACATTAACCACCACCACCATCATCATCATCATCATATTTTTAAAATTTTAAAATATATATTTGAATAAAATAAAATAAAAAGACATGAAAACGGATAAATAATTAATATATTTTATAAAATGATTAAATTAAAAGTACAAAATACAATTTAAAAATTATTGTAAATCATAAAACAAATAAAGAGGGATTAGTAAGTTGTAAAATTTTTAATTATTAAATTTCATGTTATATATTTATTCTTTTATATTAAATGATTAAAAAAATAGTTTTTAATATTTGATAAACTCAAGTTTAGGATGAATTTATATATATTTAAAAATTTAAATTTGTTTTTCAATAAATTTATGTTTTAATTTTTTTTTTTTTTTTTTTTTTTTAATTTTAGAGTTACTTTACATTAATCATAGAAATAGAGATACATAAATAGTTGATGCAAGCAGAGGGAATTCCAAAAGAGGAACTCCACCTCTGTCACATAAACCTAATTGAAGCTAGCTACATACAAGATAAGATTTGCAAAAACACTTCCAAAAGAGGAACTCCAGCTCTGTCGCATAAACCTAATTGAAGCTAGCTACATACATGTTGAGATTTGAAAAAACACTTCCAACAAAGGAACTCCACCTTTGTTGCATAAAACTAACCGAAGTTAGCTATATACATGCTAACGTTTGCAAAAACACTACCCATTTGGGCTTATAGACTTCCAAACAGACATCACCAAAGACCCAAGAGGCATTACATTCCACAGAGCGATAGACGAGCAACCTTTGTCGACTCCCAAAAACCAATGCTATGAGAAGCAATGGACACATCATACACATAAAAAAATAAACTTCAAGAGCTGGTGAAAATGTGACCACCACCAAAACTGGGTCATGACACCACACATCGTTGTAATCCCAATAGAATAATGCGCACACAAGGCCAAAATTGAACAAAAATTCCTCCATCGAGGGAGGCGACCAAATCCATCCTCCTTCTCCCTCTTTCATGAGTCCCATCAAACGAAGAAACATTAGTCGGGGCTTGAACACTTGAACCAGATGGATCACTAGGGTCACCTCCTTCTGTTTCACAGGGTACATGACTCTCAACATACCTTAGACAGACATCAATTCCATCAACATATAGGTGCAAGTTGCTCAACATCCTCTTGAAATATTCCAGTGATGCAAAGACGTTGTAATTTTCAATTTATTTGTCTCTAAGAACTAAACCCAGTGGTGTCTCCACTTTCCAAGGAAGGGCCAATGAATTCAATAATTATTTATTTCTTTGTCTTGAGTGTCCAGGGTCTAGAACCCACCAAAATCCTCGAGAAATAGTAAATCAAGCAATGGCTTCCTTTCTTCTCCCACCTTTGACTCTAATTACCTTATCTCCATACACACTTTAGGAAAAACAGCATTGAAATAAGATGTCACTGATCCATGAGAAAACAACCTTTCGCCCCTCTGACCAGGTCAAGCAACACTCCCTCCACACCTTATGCTTCTCTAACGTTGCCTTAGACACATTCCAGAGTCGTCAAGGGGCTGACTTGAATATTTATGGGGATTACCCCTGCCCACAAAAGGACATGCAAACCAAAATCTTTCCCTATCGACTAGGTTAGGACACCAACATATTGCATTGTCACAATAGCCCGAGATGAAATGACTAAATTTGGAAAGAAGATCGCTTAAGTAAGCAGAGGGTGTTGAGGAGAATTGACCTTATGGCCTCTCAGTTAGTGAAATACTTTAGAAACGGGAACTCAACTAATTGAGCTAACTCTTAAGATTAATTTTGATTGTTATATATTTGTGTAGAGAAATATAATATAGAACTCATTACATTCATGTCACTATACCATGAACTATTATATTAAAAATCAAAGTTTGCACTATGGAATAATATTTTTGAAATCAAAGTTTGAATTAATAGTGAAACTTCACATGTCTTTTATTCATTAATAAAAATTGATGATGAGATATATTTTCATATTTTATTTTGATAATGTAAGAAAATTTGATAATTGGATATTTTTATTTTTATTTTTATTTTGTAAATTTTGAACTTCCCAATTTTATTTGAAAATGAAAACTAATCACATGCAAAGCTTAAAACCCAAATTATTCATCATTTTATAGTTAATCTAATTTTACCACCAATCATTTTATTATAACTATGTTTTATAAACTATTACAAACTTCCAAACATTTTATTATTAGTTTAACAAAAGACAACTAAAATGCAAATAAAAAAGATAATTTCCATTCCCACCCTCTTCGCAAAATAAAAATAAACTTACAGCTAAAGGGATAAAAATAAACTTACAGCTAAAGGGAGTTATGTAGAGACTCTATCGATTCTTCGATGACTGATTTTATTTCGACAATATAATTTTTAATGATACATTTAGTTTGACATAAAAAGAGAATTTTCATCCCCACTCCCCTTCCAAAAAAGAAATATATCAAATTAAACTTACCAGGGGCTACATAGGGACTGTATTGATTTATTGAGGATTGATTTTATTTCGTCCATATATAATTTTTACTGATACATAATTCGACATAATTGAGGATTGATTTTATTTCGTCCATATATAATTTTTAGTGATACATATAATTTGACATTAAAAAAAATTTAAAATATTTTAATATATTTTTTTTTAATGTTTGGAAGCATTATATTTTCATCGTGTCTAATATATCACTTTAATATTAGTGAGAAATTGAATCGGTGATATTACGTCAAAGAGTTTCTTAACAAAGTGCCGATCATCCTCTATCCAAGACTTGTGGACCTTTTTAATATAATTTTAAAAATTTAATATTTCAAATAATTTTTGAATAAAAATTTAGAAGTATTATTGTAATTTGATTTTCATTTTTCTAGATTAAGCTGACTTTTTAGTAATGTGTTTTTAATAATTATTCTGTTAGGCCAAGGTTGGAAAACGTGCCACCTGAGAATCGGGTTAAGGCAACAAGGTAAGGAGAAACATGGTATTGTTCTCCGCAGGCGAATTTCAGAGGAGTCCCTGAAGAAGGAAGCTGGTCTCCTGCATCGACTGTTAATTTAGTATGTCATGGCTCTCATAACATTAGTATTTCAATTACCTATTCCAGTTCAATGTAATGAAGGAAAAATCATGTTCGTGGATGTTTTCTGTGACTTGCATGCAGTTAGTCGAGTCAGTGGCTGGTTTTATTTTCAATTTGGGAATATATTGAGTCTTCTCTATTTCAATTTTATTGAAGGGTCTGTCATTATTGCTTGCATGCTAGTTAAGAGTTTTCTGGCTCCAGTAATTGACCCTTGTTTTAGAACCCCAAACCCAATCTTGTGTGTCGCTCAGTCAAATTTTGCGTTTTGGTATGGAACTCAGTTAAAGACCCTTCCTTGTTTACATAGTCTTGAAGGATTTGTCAATGTTTTATGCCTGGTTGATCCTCGTTTAAGAATCCCCTCTTTGTTCCCCTGTGAGGCTCAAGTACAGACCCTAGTGCGCTCATCTCTGTGGAGGGCTCGATTTCTGGTTTGGGTTTTGTGGCCTATAAATGATGTTGATTTATATCAAGCCTATGAGCATGCCTGTATGTCGAGAAATGACAAATATATAACCCAAAGATGGCCTGCTCAGAAAATTTCTTCATTGTTTAGCATCAGGGAAAACTTTGATGTCTTTCATAGTCCTGGCTACCCTAGTAGTAATCAGAATCTTGTTGGTCAACCTTACTATTGCAATGGTATTTGGAATTTTTTTTACATTATAGGGTATCTGTGACTCTTTTGTTTATGCTTCAAGATGTTGGTTGCTTGGCAAAAAATTCTGTGGTTATGCCTGCATATACAAAAGTAATGGGCCCCATTAGAGATCAAATAAATTATGTTATTGATTTCGCCTTCCCATATAGAGGCCTGTTTCATATCCTTACAGAGATTACACAGGAGCTTTCAGTGAGTGTTCGTTAGTTCAAATACATGGAAAAAGGCCAAACTGGGAAACGACAGGGTAAGGGAATAGGGAAGCAGAAGCTTCCTATTCAAAATGTGGGACCAAGTAAGCATGGTAGGGAAAAAAAAGAAGAAGTCATGGAGAATATTTTTGATATTTATGCAGCCGAAAACCCACCTTAGGTCTGCAACACAATTCAAGGTTGGGAAAGAGAAAGCAGCCACAAAGAAGAAGACATTGAACAATAGGAAGCCACCATGGACTTTATCTCAGACCCCGGGAACACAAGAGGGAGGTTCTCTCCCTTTCACTAATGTATCCACAGCTATTGGATTCTCAAATGTGCTTTGGTGAAGGCCATGACTAGTATGCAGGAAAGGGACAGAAACCCCAATGTGGTTTTAGTACTGCAAGAAATCAAACAGGAAATTCAAAAAATCGAAGTATCTCAGTGTCATGTTGTTGGGCTTCCCATGTTTTGGCCAGATTGGCAAGACCAAAAGATGAGACAACATCAGAACCACTTTGGGGCCCTAGGATCTAGCCCTCCTGTACCCGGAGAGGGATATCTCCATAAATACAAAGAATAATATATGTTTGAAAGCTCAAGATTAGGTATTAGGCTAGTTATGAAGCACAAAGGGGGTTTAAAATGATTTGGTTGGTTGGTTGCTGGGTTGGATCATGAAATCAGAAACTGAGAAATTAATGTAACGAAAGGAACAGTGCAGCGGGAAGCTTCAGCAAAGGGGATAGGTTAAGAATGTGCCATCCATTGGGCTATGGAGTCATAAAAGGTAATTACATGCAAAAAACTAGCCAAGGATTTCAAAGGGCAAGTCATCTACACTAAAGGATCTTTTTAGATAGATGATGGAATGGAACATTAAGGATTGAAAGTGAAAGAAGGAAAGCAACCTAATTTTTGTCTATAGATCAGATCAGAGGTCATTTAACTCCAGACCTGCTTGGACATACTCAAAGGCAGCTTTCAATGGAGGGACAAAGGGGTAGCTTATAGATCTGACCAGAGGTCATTTAAATCCAGGTCAGCTTTAGCATGATCCAAGGGAAAAACAGAGATACGATTTTACAAAGATAGAATATATAGATCAAAGAAAGATTTTGAACCTACAATGATTTGACACCAGCGAGAACATCCAAGCAGCAAACCCCGAATTCATACATCAGCGAGCATCATATGGAACCACTACACTGGTTAAATTAGCTGAATTTACTCTTAGATTCACTATTAGTAAAAAACATTAAAGGCAAGGAGAGCAGAAACATAGGGTACCTAACAAGGGTAAATCCTATGCCAAATTTCTGATGCAAGCCAGAAGACCAATGAACAACATGGAAATGTAATAAAGCAATATGATAAGAGAAACATCACCCATAGTAATAGACCAGGATCCTGTGAAATTTCTTGATTAATTGATTTGAAAAACTAGTCACATACACTGAGCTCAATGGCTGAATACAATCCAAACTTCTCCTCCCAGCCTACTACATTACAAACTATTCTGCTATTCCCTCCCAAGACTGTTCTAACAGTCGAAATAAATCCCTCTAATAGCAACATCAACAACCGAACAACAACCTTTTACAATATGTTCTCGGGGATTCTTATAGCTCGAGTGGAGAAGAGAAGGTAGATGGAAAACTAAATGCAGCATTAAAACTCAGAAGCAGCAAGAGGGCCGAGGCTCCATCCCTTTTAAATTCTGGGCATTTATCTCCGGTAATCTTTAGATGATGGAGTGGTCTTCGTCAGGCTTCCATTTACTCCAGTTATATATTTGATGTACTTGCTGTAGCGCTCTAGTGAACTGAACAAAAAAAAATCAATGACTCAGGTCTGCCATACTATGTAACCAATGCTTCTGTTAGCATAGGACTATTGTCAGGGCTAAAATTTCCTCAGGAACACGGTATAGAATGGAGATATTATGGGCACTTCGTCCTTTGTGGAAAGGGCATACTACTGATGTGAAACCCTGATAGTATTGTTTTCTGCGCGCTAGGCCTTCCATGCGATCCATGATGTCTTTGAACTGGTACCTTTTCCTTCTAAATCCCTGAAAAAGGCTCAAAAATCTTCTATTATGTGCCTTGAACTCTTTGTTGCTATAGTACTGTGTTTGTTTATGCAATCTGAGCTTTAATGGCATGAAGAGGTTTTTCAAAGTTTGAACTCTATCCTTTGATGAAATTTATGTTGCAGAAACCTTTTTGGACATTTTCCTGTAATATCAGGTTCTAAATTCAGCTTCTTCTGTGCATTATGCCACTACAATAGTGCAGATGAATCATGGCGATTTTCCGCCTGCCTGTAACCCTGCAAAACACGAAAACTTGTTAATAAAAACATGCATGGGGTGGGTGGCGTGGATTACTGCAAGAAATGGCAACATGGCATGGGTGGAGATGATGAATGCAGAGGATTTAGTGGAGGGACACGGTGGATCAACGGGAGACGCTTTGGAGGATGGCGAGGTGGAAAATTTAACGAAAAACATTAAAATTTTCCCTGTGAATGAATTATAAAGGGGGATGGACGAAAAAGCGACGAACACACGTGGAATGGGTGACGTGTCAGGACCGAGTCAAATGCGGGCATGAATTAAATCTGGACCGTCTGATCTCAGGAGGAGATCGTTGGCTGAAAACGTGACAGAGGGCGATGGACAGTCGGCCAGGGGTCACGTTTGCCTCGGTTAACTCCTGCGCAGCTTGGGGGAGTGATCACTGTCGGATGGAAAACCACAGATCGGACGGTGTACAACGATATCGCACCGGATCTATGGAAAAACAATAACGCGCGATGGAGGGTGGTTGTGAATAGTGCGCAGAGCCACGCATCAAGCGATGAGTGGAATCGGTCCGAAATGCAAAAAACCACCCACCTCCCCAAAGGTGGTGCGATAGATACCACTGGTTTTCAAAAGGGCGCAGCTGCAGGGACCACCGAGGCGGGTAAGATACATACCATCGATCTGCGGGTCAGATCGACGGTGGACAGGCGATCAGAGGAGTGTAACGGGGTGGGCCACGACATGACGCTGACCTGCGAAGACCATCTGATCTATACAGATCGAAGGCTAATAATGCGCCCGATATACATTTGCGATGAGCGCCTTCCACCTTGGTGCTTGGTCTTGGCACTAGGTCATGTGGGGGAAAACGGTTCTGGGGCTAGGGTCGAAAGGGGCTAAGACCCATATACATGGATAATATGGTTTTTGGCACATTTTCAATGAAATTAAAGGCCAAAAGGGGTAACGATAGAGGGGAGAAGGGGTTATTTGGCCAAACGAGGGATATCATAGTGCTTAAACGAGGTTTATGGAGGATTTAGAGGGTTAATGAGGGAAATTTAAGAGGGGAAAAATGGGGTGGTAAGTGGGTTTTAGTGGGGATAAAATAGGAGGAAAAGGAGGCTAAATGGAGATGGAAAAAGAGGAACAGGAGGCCTTTTGGGTATTTTTTTTCGCAACAGAGAAGCTTTATAACTGGAAATAGCAGTGAGGACTTGTCAAAGGACTAAAGGCACAAGAAGGATTCAAGGATGATGTGTTTTTAGGGGAAATGCATGCCTTGAAGACTCAAACAACATTTTAGCCCCCTCTTTGTTTGTCAAAAATTTATAGGGGGCTAACAGTGGCTCCACATGGGGATGGCTTCTTCTTGAAGGAGATAAGAATTCAGAAAATAAATCTTTGGTGTAGGACAGATGCATGTTGCTTGACTCATTCTTTTCTTCTCTTGGATCAGCTGCCACAAATTGTGAAGACATCAAATCAGTAGAAAAATTCTCAAACAATCCACCTATCCATCCTACAATCCTAGCATTTTTTCTTCTAGGGTGCATTGAACTAGCAGACCCTTTACATCATTTTTATTTTTTGCAAACAAGAAAATAAACCTACTCTACTTCTACCCTTATTGCTCCATGAGACCAGATTAGACTGTTGGCCTCATAAGTTTCTCTACCTAATCTAACATCTGCTGGGATTAAACTGTCCAGTAGATTTCTTCTCTACATTCTACAACAGAAATTTAAAAACAACCAAGTCAGGATTAGACTGTCTGACTTACTGTGGGCCATGGCATAAAGAAAAAACTACTCATGGACTGAAAACTTTACAGAAATTAAAAACAACTAACTAGATGCTCACAGACTGAGCTTTATTGAGATTTTCCTACCTACCCTACTCTACTTCTAATATTTACAAGTCTAGCTTACAAACATTGTCTTCCAATGAAACCAGTCCATCAAGTGATCCCATGACTGGTCTCTCTTTCTCAACTCCTTGAGCAGGCTGGATAGGCAGGGCAGCTCCCACTCTTTTTGTTCCATAATAGCAGCTTTGAAAAATTTTATTTCTTTTTGCAACATGCTGATCAAAAAGACCCTTGATACTTCTTCAAATGTGTGCAAGAAATGAACATAAGGATCATGAAATGATACCTGGTTATGAATATCTAGCAGGCAGGCTTCAACCAGGATTTCCTCTTCTTCCACTGGATCAAGAATAATACTCTCTTGAGAAAGAGAATCTCCCTCAACTTCTTGATCTTCTGGACCGGAGGACTCATCATATATGGCAGTGTTGTCCCCTTGGAGCTCTGATATATTCTGCTCTGATGTGCTGAGCTCTGTGAACAGATCTATGTATTCCTGAGTAGGGGTATATTCCATTTATTCCTCATTTTCAAGAGAAGGCCTCTTAATTTCAATCTGCTCAGGAATTTCTTCTTTGCTTACCTCCTCATCTTCTAAAAAGGAAGGTTGCTAGTTTCCAGTCTCATTGATGATCTGTGATAAAGCAGAATGAAGATTCAAGGAATATTCATCTACTATTATACTATCGTAGCTCTCCCCATCAGTATCATAAATAGCCTACATTGGCTCATTACTCTCTGGAAGTAAAGGGAATTTATTTTCTTCCCATAAATCTACTAATGATGACCCTGCAAGATTATCTTCTGTTTGGAAAAAATCATCATCAGATAGATCAGAAATAGGAAAATCATGAATATAAGTAATACTGCCAACCGATCATACTGGATTATCAGTAGGTTCTTCTTCACTTTGACCCGCAGAGGAGCTTTCTGGATTTGTACAATCAAACTCATAAGATGAATGGGCAAGAGTATGTGTTCCATAAAAGATTTCTGAGGTGGACTGCTGATTTAATATCTGATCAATCTCTTCTTCTATAAAAGGAGACAATTGTTTTGTGTTCCTTTGTGCAGAAGTGCAACAGCTCTCTGTTTCTTGTACTAGCTGATTTGGAGGCGGGATGTCTTCTTGAACCTCTTCTAGAATATCTTCAGTTGTGCTTGCAGGGAAATCTTGAGGATCTTCTGATGTTTCTTGATCTCTCTCTGATTCAGACCAGTCCTCATGAACCTGATGATACTCAGTTAGACTACAAGGCTCATGAGTGGTTTCTTCTTCCACATCAGATTCTTCATCTTCTATGTGGTCTTTTGTTTCCTCAAAGCAACATTCCCTATTTGCTTTTGCTATTAGGTCCTAATATTCTCTGGTCAACATAACACAATACATAGGTAAGCGATCATACAATTCTTGATCACTTTCCTCCTCATCTTCCATAGATTCTTGAGAATCATACATGTCTTGCTCATTATCTAGGTCTTGATTTTGTTCTTGCTCTGGAAGAGGCATGGGATGTTCTAAATAATCATCATTTGCATTTATATTAGCCATATACATCTCCAGCACTTTACCAAACGTTTCTGTTAATTCATATAATTGATCATGCAAAGCATCTAGCTTTGTATCCCTGTCCATGTTTGGATCCTTGTTTCGGCAAAGATGGTCACTGCATCTTCTCAACCAGTTCAAAGTCTTCTACCAGTGGAGTCATTTGGTATTTTGGGAGTTATGAAGTGTGGAGTCGCTAGGTGGATGTATATGAATGTTTGAAGCAGGATGTTGTCAACGATGAGTAAGTGAATGCCAATCTAACCAGAGATCTTGGGTCTTTTGAGTGCCTAAGAATGTTTAAGGTGAAATGCACTCAATCCCCAGCGGAGTCGCCATTATGTTGGGGTTCCCATGTTTTGGCCAGATTGGCAAGACCAAAAGATGAGACAACATCAGAACCACTTTGGGGCCCTAGGATCTAGCCCTCCTGGACCCGAAGAGGGATCTCTCCATAAATACAAAGAATGATATATCTTTGAAAGCTCAAGATTAGGTATTAGGCTAGTTATGAAGCGCAAAGGGGGTTTAAAATGATTTGGTTGGTTAGTTGATAGGTTGGGTCATGAGATCAGAAACAAAGAAAGTAATGTAAGGAAAGGAACAGTGCAGCAAGATGCTTCAGCAAAGGGGATAGGTTAAGAATGTGCCATCCATTGGGCTATGGAGTCATGAAAGGTAATTACATGCAAACAACTAGCCAAGGCTTTCAAAGGGAAAGTTATCTACACTAAAGGATCTTTTTAGATAGATGATGGAATGGAACATTAAGGATTGAAAGTGAAAGAAGGAAAGCAACCCAATTTTTGTCTATAGATCAGATCATAGGTCATTTAACTCCAGACCTGCTTAGACATACTCAAAGGTAGCTTTCAATGGAGGGACAAAGGGGCGACTTATAGAACTGACCAGAGGTAATTTAACTCTAGGTCAGCTTTAGCATGCTCTAAGGGAAAAACAGAGATAAGATTTCACAAAGCTAGAATCTATATATCAGAGAAGGAATTTGAACCTTCAATGCTTTGACACCAGCGAGAACATCCAAGCAGCAAAACCTGAATTCATACATCAGCTAGCAGCATATGGAACCGCTACACTGGTTAAATTAGCTGAATTTACTCTTAGATTCACTATTAGTAGAAAACATTAAAGGAAAGGAGAGCACAAACATAGGGTACCTAACAAGGGTAAATCCTATGCCAAATTTCTGATGCAAGCCAGAAGACCAATGAACAACATGGAAATGTAATAAAACAATATGATAAGAGAAACATCATCCATAGTAATAGACCAGGATCCTGTGAAATTGCTTGATTAATTGATGTACAAAACCTGTCACATACACTGAGCTCAATGGTTGAATAAAATCCAAACTTCTCCTCCCAGCCTACTACATTACAAATTATTCTGCTACTCCCTCCCAAGACTATTCTAATATTCAAAATGAATCCCTCTAACAGCAACAACAACAACCGAACAACAACCTTTTACAATATTTTCTCGGGGATTCTTATAGCTCGAGTGGAGCAGAGAAGGTAGATGGAAAACTAAATGCAACATTAAAACTTAGAAGCAGTAGGAGGGCCGAGGCTCCATCCCTTTTAAATTCTGGGCATTTATCTCTGGTACTCTTTGGATGATGGAGTGGTCTTCGTCAGGCTTCCATTTACTCCAGGTATATCTTTGATGTACTTGTCGTAGCGATCTGGTGAACTGAACAAAAAAAAATCAATGACTCAGGTCTGCCATACTGTGTAACCAATGCTTCTGATAGCATAGGACTATTGTCAGGGTTGAAATTTCCTCAGGAACATGGTATAGAATGGAGATAGTATGGGCACTTCGTCCATTGTGGAAAGGACATACTGTTGATGTGAAACCCTGATAGTATTGTTTTCTGCACGCTGGGCCTTCCATGCGATCCATGATGTCTTTGAACTGGTACCTTTGCCTTCTGAATCCCTGAAAAAGGCTCAAAAATCTTCTATTATGTGCCTTGAACTCTTTACTGCTCCAGTACTGTCTTTTTTTATGCAATCTGAGATTTAATGGCACCGGAGAGGTTTTGTAGAGTTTGAAATCTGTCCTTTGATGAAATTTATGTTGCAGACACCTTTCTGGACATTTTCCTGTAATATCAGGCTCTAAATTCAGCTTCTTCTGTGCAGTGTGCCACTACAATAGTGCAGATGAATCATGGCGGTTTTCCGCCTGCCTGTAACCCTGCAAAACACGAAAAATCATTAAGAAAAACATGCATGGGGTGGGTGGCGTGGATTACTGCAAGAAATGGAAACGTGGCATGGGTGGAGACGATGAATGCAGAGGATTTAGTGGAGGGACATGGTGGATCAGCGGGAGACACTTTGGATGACGGCGAGGTGGAAAATTTAATGCAAAACATTAAAATTTTCCCTGTGAATGAATTATAAAGGGGGATGGACGAAAAAGCGACGAACACACGTGGAATGGGTGATGTGGCGGGACTAGGTCAATGGCAGGCGTGAATTAAATCTGGATCGTCCGATCTCAGGAGGAGATCAAAGGCTGAAAACGTGACGAAGGGCGATGGACAGTGGGCCAGGGGTCACGTTTGCCTCAGTTAACTCCCGCGCAGCTTGGAGGAGCTATCACCGTCGGATGGTAGGCCACAGATCGGATGGTGTACAATGATATCGCGTCGGATCTGTGGACGAACGATAACGCGCGATGGAGGGTGGTTTGTGAGTAGTGCGTGGAGCCACGCGTCAAGCGATGAGTGGAATCACTCCGAAATGCAGAAAACTGCCCACCTCCCCAAAGGTGGTGCGATAGATACCACCGGTTTTCAAATGGGTGCGGCTGTGGGGACCACCGAGATGGGTAAGATACAGACCATCGATCTGCGGGTCAGATAGACGGTGGACAGGCAATCGGAGGAGTGTAACGAGGTGGGCCACGGCGTGACGCTAACCTGCGAAGACCATGTGATCTATGTTGGGGTTCCCATGTTTTGGCTAGGTTGGAAAGACCTAAAGATGAGACAACATCAAACCCCTTTTAGACCCTAGGATATAGCCCTCCTAGGTCCTGAGAGGGATCTCTCCGTGATTATCAAAGGTATATGTCTTTGAGGCTCAATTTTTTATGATATTAGGCTAGTTATTGGCACAAGGTTTGTTCGTTTAATTTGAAGTTTGGTTGTTGGGAATCAAGAAGGAAGGGTTCAATATAGAACAAGGATGAACAAGAGAGATTTTAGGCAAAGGAGAGGCAAATTAGAGAACATCAAGGCCATTGGGCAATGGAGTCAGGAAAGGGTTTACTTGCTATCAACATGCAAACTTTTAGTTGGGCTAGTCATCTAAAGCATTGGATCCTAAACTGATTTGGTGGAATGGAACAATAAGGAGAGCAAGGTGAAAAGGTGGAAAGGGAGATGAACACCAATTTTCTGTCTATAGATCAGGTCAGAGGTCATTTAAATCCAGACCTGCTTGGACATACTCATAGGAAACTCTCAAAGGTGGTTAAAAGCAGCTTGAGGGAACTTAGATAGGTTTAAGAGACTGAAAGGGTCCTAGAGAGAAAGAGACTGAGTTCTAAACTCCTAGCATTACTGATTCATTCAATTAAACACTAGCAAGAACATCTAAGAAACAGATTCAATAATTTGTACATAAGCTAGTAGGAAATATCATCTACTACACTGGTTAAACCATTTGAAATCTATTCTCGGACAACACATTAAGCAAAAAAAATTAAGGCTAGGAGAGCAGAAACATGAGGTGCCTAACAAGGGAAAATCTCATGCCAGATTTCTGATACAAGCCATAAGAAATGAAATGAAATGGAAATAAACACATAGACAGGAAAACATCACCTCAACTTTAGATCAGGATCCAAAGAAATGTGCTTGCTATATTAAGAACAAAACCAGTCAAGTACAACATAGCCAAAAGCTTGATATTCTGTCTGAAAACCTTCCTCAGCTAATCTTACAGTCTTACATAGAGAACTTGTCTCAAGAGAATAACTTGCATTCTACTGATATCCAATCAACAACATTACAATAATTTCTTCCTGGGTTTTATAGTAGAAGGGAAGCAGAGGAGGTAGGTAAGGAGCTAAATGCGATATTAACACTTAGGAGAAGAAGAGGCCGAAGCCCATTCTATTTTAGACTTTGATCATTAATCTCTCGCACGTCTTGGACGTAAGAATGATTTTCTTCTGCTTCCATTTACTCTGGTATGGTCTTGATGCATTCTGGTTTGCTGTATGCTATAGTATTATGGGCGAATAAACAACAGGTTGAGGTCTGCCATGCCGCGTAACTAATGCTCTGGTAGCATAGGACTGGGGTCAAGGCAGAAATTTCTTCACTGGAGCACGACATGCAGTAAAAACAGTATGGTCACCCTATCCTTCCATGGAGAAAAAACATTCTGCTGATGTAAAACCCTGCTAGTTTTGATTTCTATGCGCTGGTTTGCCTCTGGCTGTGAAATCTAAGCTTTAATGGCTTTGGAGCAGACTCACGGAGTTTAACTATGTTCCTTTAATGTAAACACTGTTGTATTGTCTTTTCAGCCCCTTTCTCCATGAGTTTTGGCTCTTGAAAATGGTCATTTCCTGGTTCCTCTGTAGCTGTACTGAGACTTTGAATCATGGTGGTCTTCCACCGCTCGTACTCTGCAAAACAAACAACTTGGTCATGAAACCCATGTAAGGGAAGACTGGTTATGGAGGGTGGAGGAAATGGTAATGCGGCGGTGGTGAAACAGTGCTTTTAGATGGAATACACGTGAAAAATGCATTGACATGGTGAATAATAGGGTTTGGCGGAGAATGCATCATGGGTCGTTCGATCATGGTGTGGAGGCGTAGATCAACGGCAGAGATCAATCCGTGGAGTGACATATGAGAAATGGGCGGAATGAATATAAAATGTTAGATGTTAATGAAAAACGAAAAACTTTAGACTATGGAGGAAATACAAAGGAATTGAATGAAATGCAATGGAAATGCATATGAGGTGGGACCCATATGGAATCACAATCGCAAATTGGAGCGGGATGGTGGGATACACATATGCCAAACATTTTCCGATGGGATTGGAGACCAACCCTTGTATTATGAAATAAAACCCAAAATTTGGTTTAACAAAGGAAAACCCTTTATTTTATGAATGGGCGGAAAGAGTTAAGTGGTGGGGCCGGGAGTTACAATTGCAATCGCAAATCAGAGCGGGAGGGAAATAGCAGTCGGGGGTTGTCGCATAAATGTTGCGATTGTGATCGGGGTGGCAGGAGCGATCAAAGGATCGGGAAAAGGGGTTGCGATCGGGAGATCGGGGGAAGGAATTTTCGATTGCGATGATCGGAGGGGCAGAAGGATCAATTGCATCGCAAATGTTTGCGATGGACCGATCAGGGGACACAACAAAAAGCATGCGATTGCAATGCGGCGGGGTGTTGCGATTGGTGCGGGCCGTTGGATCAACGGGATGAATCGATGACAAGGATTTATTCGGAGCAATCGCAATCGGAGTGAAACAGGGGTGGCGCATAACATATTTCCGATTTGCGATTGGGCGGGAGTGCGATTAGCGCTCTGCCGTTGGATCTTCAGGATAGATCAACGACATTCATTGCATCGTGGGACATGTTTAATAAACAATCGCATCGGAACTTTTTTTTGATATAACAAAGGAATTCGCCCCTCCGATGATCTCCGATTGCGATTAGTGCTCAGGACTTAAGCGCTTGGTCCTGGTGCTCGGGCACATGGGGGAAGTGGTTCAAGGGGCTTGCGAGAAAGGGGCTAAGCCTATTATATGGTCTGAAAGTGGGTTTTTAACCCCTTTTATGCATTTCTAGGCCTAAGGGGGGGGGTAACAATAGGGAGATAGAGGGGAGATTTCGAGGAAACAAGGGGCAAGGGTGATACTTCATGGGGATTTTGGGAAAATTTGGGAGGTAAAGGGGGGAAATAGGGGGAACAAAGGAGGCTTTGGGAAAAGGGAAAACGAATAATATGGGGGAATTTTGCAGGGATACAAGGGGTGACATAAGGCCTTTTTGAGCAAAATTTCATCATTCAGCAAGGCTCATGGACAACAGATCAGCAGAGGGAAACAGTCAAAAGCAGGGAACTTTAACAAGACTTCAAGGATGATGTGTTTTCAAGGGAAATGCATTCCTTGAAGGCTCATAAGACATTCTAGCCCCTTGCTTGCTTGTCAAGGGATTCATAAGGGGCTAACAGTGGCTCCACATGGGGATGGCTTCTTCTTGAATGAGTCAAGAATTCAGAAAATGCTCTTTGGTGTAGGCCAGAAGCCTGCTGCTTAAGCCACCTTTCTTCTTTGATTTTCAGCTGCCATAGATATGTTAGATCAGAAAAACATCCCAAAAATCTACCTACCCTTCCTACAATCCTAACATTTTTTCTTCTAGGGTGCATTCGAACTAGCAAACCCTTTACATCATTTATTTTTATGACAGAAAATAAACCTATTCTAAATCTACCCTTATTGCTCCATGAGACCAGATCAGGCTGTTGGTCTCATATGTTTCTCTACCTAATCTAATATCTACTGGGATTAAATTGTCCAGCAGATTTCTTCTCTACATTCTACAACAGCAAATTTAAAAAACAGCCAAACTAGGATTAAATAGTCTAGTTTGTTGTAGATCCAAGGCATAAAAATAGTTGCACATGAATAGAAAACTTTGCAGAAAACTGAACAAAACTTTGAAGGCTTGAAATCTGAAATCTTGGAGTATCCGTCTTCTCTTTGTGACTCAAGTTTTGAGCATGTTAGAGTCACTTCTTTCCTTCATTTCAGCTCTGATTTTAGGCATGTTGGAGCTGATTTTTCTTTCTTCCTTGCTAGTCCAGATTTTGAGCATGTTAGGACCATTTACTTTGCTTTCTTTTGGCTCAGATTTTGATCATATTAGAGCCAATCCTTTGCACTTCATAGGTTCATGTTTTAAGCATGTCTGAACCTCTCGCTTTTCCTCTATTTTTTTGAACATTTTCTATTTTTCTTGAAAATAAAAACTGCAATGGTATGTACAATGGGAATGGAAACTGGAAATTGTAAATCAACAGAAGTAGTGTTTGAGCATCCTGCCATTGACAGGGCCCCCAAACAGCTCAGTGCCATCTAATTCCTATAAGAAGAATGCATTCAGACCCACAACAGCTTGAATGATGTATGGACCTTGCCACAAGATGTCAAACTTGTCGTGCTTTCCTTTATCCTCTCTTCTTGAGTCCCACTTCAGAACTTTATCCCCAATTTTGAAATCAGCAGCTTTGGTTCTCTTGTCAAACAACCTCTTTATGTTTTCCTAAACTTTGACAACTCTGTTATAAACCTCTTCTCTTGTTTGCTGGAGATGAATTGTTTGTTTTATTCTTCTCACCATACTGTCTTCTTCTGTTTGAATCTCCTGGACCAGCTTGATTACTGGTACCCCAAGGCTGGTAGTAAATACTGCTTCAGCACCATAAACAAGCTGAAATGGTGACATGCCAATGGATTTCTTTGTTGTAAGCCTATCAACACACAAGGCATGCACCAACTTCTTATGCCATGACTTTTTGTTCTCTTCTAACAGCTTTTTGATGATGGCCACGAGGCTCTTTTTTGATGATTCAGCTAGGCCATTACCTTGTGGGTAATAGGAAGTTGAATGACCAAGCACTATTTGATACTTGTGACAAAAATCAATCATTTTTTTGGATCCAAAGGCAGCAGCATTATTGGTGATTATTTTCCTTGGACAACCAAACCAAGAGAGGATATGACCTTCTAGGAACCTAATGATGACTGAATCTGTGGCATTCCTAGTGGGTATGGCCTCTATCCACTTAGTGAAGTATTCTGTGGCTGTTAAGATCCATTTTTGTTGTGCAGAAGAAGCAGGGTGGATTTCTCCAATAAAATCTAGGCCCCATTACATGAAAGGACCTTCAATAGTGATGGGTTGTAAAGGGAGGGGAAGGAGTTTTCTCTTGCCTTCAAAAATCTGGCATTTGTGGCAGGCAATTACCATCTTATGGATGTCATTGAAGAGTGTGGGCCAGTAATAGCCAGCCCTGAGAGTTTTTTTTGTAGTGGCCTTCCAGTTCAGGTGGCCTCCACACTCTCCTGCATGGAATTCTTGTTTAATCTTTTCTGCCTCTGTTTCAGGCAAACATTTAAGCAATAGGCCATTTGGATTTTTCCAGTATAGGTTTTCATTCAAAATGCAGTAGTTTCTGGCTTTAAGTTTAATGAATCTGGCCTTGGTTTTTGACAGTTCAGGTGGAGCATTAAGGTTGGTGAGCACATAAAGGATTTCAAAGTACCAAGGGGAGTTCTGAAATTTCTCTTCAACAGTGGGAGCAGGAAATATTTCTTGCTCATCTAAGGCAGCTACCATATTAATGTCGAGGGCTTGCAGATTTGTTTCAGCCATTAACTTAGCTAAGCCCTAGCCTTTGATCAACTTGGTGGGTTTTATCTCAAGATCATACTCTAAACTCACAACAATCCATTTGCCCCTCTTCCCATCTGGGTCCTGGGACAGAATATATTTGACTATTATGTTAGGCACATAAGCTACGGTGTGGGAATGCAAAATGTATACCCTGAAATCCTTTAAAGCCTTGACAAGAGCGTAAGCCTGTTTTTCCATTATATTGTATTTCAAGGGAGCATCCCTCAGTGCTTTGCTAAAAAAGGCTATTGGCTATTCCATACCCTCTAGATTTTTTTGTAGTAAGACTGCAGCCACTGTATGCTCAGAGGCAAATGAAAAAATCAGAAAATCTTTAGAGAAATCTGGGTTGATTAGGACAGGAGCTTGGGTGAGTGCGAATTTTACTGATTCAAAAGATTGTTTAGCTCCAACAGTCCATTTAACTCCTTCACCTTTCTTCAGCATGTTAGTCATATTCCTAAGGTGTTCAGCTAGGTTGGGAATAAATCTCCTAAGGAAGTTTATTTTCCCAATGAAGGACTATAATTCTTTGATGTTCCTCAGGTGTGTGATTTGTAGTATCCCCTCAACTCTCTGTGGGTCTATCCTAATCCCCCTTTCAGATATAATGTGGCCGAGAAGCTTTCCTTCTTGCAGCCCAAATACAGTCTTCTTAGGATTCAGGGATAGACCAAACCTTCTACATTTTTCAAACACTTTTCTCAGATGTTTTAGATGTTCTTCTTCAGTATTGGAAAAAACGGTTATGTCATCCAAGTAAATCACAATAAAGTGCCCTATCTCATCTGAAAAAGCTATATCCATCGCTCTTTGGAAGGTTGCGCCAGCGTTCATCAATCCAAAAGGCATCTTTACATACATAAAAGTGCCCCATGGAGTGGTAAAGGCTGTTTTGAGTTGATCTTCTGGGAGAACTAGGACTTGGTTGTAACCTGAGAAACCATCTAGCAGGGAGATTCTTTTGGAGCCTACTACTTTCTGAAGAATATGTTCCATTTTTTACAGAGGGTAGTTATCTTTGAGTGAGACTCTATTAATATTTTTTAAATCAATACACAGTCTGATCTCCCCAGTTTTATTTCTCACAGCCACTAAATTCGAAACCCAATCAGAGAACCTTACGGGAACAATTATGCCTGCCTCATACATATTTTTAATCTCTTTTTCCACTGCAGGCAACTGTTTTGGATTTATCCTACGAAGTTTTCGCCTAAAGGGTTTCTGATTCTCTTTTAAAGGTATTTTGTGCTGTATAATGTTGGTGTCATAAGCCTTTAGGTCTTCGTAACTCCAAGCAAATACATCAACAAATTCCTTAAAAAGGTCTATATATTTCTTTTCATTTCTGTGGGTAAGGACTTTGCCAATTTAATCATTTTTGGCTTATCTGCTGTGCCTATATTGCATTCTTCTACGTTAGAGTCTGCATGCTCTATGGTGGGATTTTTAGCTACATCGTCGAAGTCAAACAGGTCTTCTAGCAGAGCCAGACCGCGAGGTATGTTCTTATCCCTAGCCCGCAGCACCTCGACTTCTTCGTTTTCTGATTTTTTACAATTTCCGTTTGTATTTCCAGTTTCTTAGTTCAAAGCGTTTATTTCTATGTTTAAAGGTGGTTCTTCCTTGTCTGGGGGTTCCTCACTCAAGAAGCTGTCACTAAACATAGAGTCAGAGTCCGAAAACTCAAACTCATTCCTGCCGATCAGGAAATATTCGATTTGTTTATCCCCCTCGAAAACCTGCCAATATTTTTCATTGTCTGGCACTACAGGTCTGAATTTGGTCTATATGATGATCTGCTGGTCATTTGGAGTTTTAGGGTAGGTGCTAGCTAGGCAGTCCAGTCCGTTTGCGATAATGTTTTGACTCCTAGGGACGAACACCAATTTGTATTCGATAAATGTTTTCAATATATCTTCGGCATCGTTCTTGTATGCCCTTAGCCTGGGGTGCTTGGCTGTGTATTCGCCGTTTACCTGTTTTATGACTAACTCTGAGTCTCCCCTCACAGCTATCCTACAGGCTCCTATTTTCTTCAACAGATTTAGACCCAGGATTAAAGCCTCGTATTCGGCAACATTATTTGTGCATTTGAAATGTAGACTATAGGCGTGGCTTTCTGCGTAATCGTTTTCCATATTATGTAACCATATCCCTGCCCCTGCAGTTTTTTTAGTACAGGACCCGAAAAAGCTCATTTCCCACAGGGGTTCTTTCTCGGTTTCGTTATCATCTCCTTCCCTATGGTTGGGTTTTCCATTGTGCTGCTTTATAGAGTCTGTACTAGGCTGTGAGCTACGTTTTTCTTCGTGAAATGTATGGGGTTCAGAGAGCCGGCCAGAAATCTGTTTACACTCTGTGTCTTGTTCACTCAGAGCTAGGTCTTCACCGCACAGTCTACAGATTTCATTGTTGTTTTCCTCTTCGTTTTCCTCTAAATCCAGGGCAGCCATTATGTTAAAGTCAATAGCCTCTGCCTCTCCGTTTGTATCTCTGTTTTGGGACTCTGACCCTTCTAAGGATTCATCATTACAAAAGATGAATGAGTCAAGGTCTGTGTGTACATAATAAACAGGTGAATTTTCTGGTTTTTCGGGGCTACTGACAAGGAATTTCATCTGTGCCTCCCTATACAGTTTTCTAGGCTGGCCAAAGATAGGAATTGTGGCATATGAGCCATCCATCTGCATTTTACCCTGCGGCTTGGCTCCCCAAGATCTCGATAATAACATGCCATACTTGGGTGGTACATCTGCCACCACAACATCCATGACCATACATTTAGCTGGGATTTGAGTTAAGCTCACACATAAGTCTTTAATCAGGCCTAGGCATTTTACTCTGCTAGAGTCGAAAGAGTATAAATATTTGTAGGGACGAGTTATATCTAGGCCTAACCTCTCCATGACTACCTTAGGCATTAGGTTGTGAGATGCTCCAGAATCATGCATTGCATTATGCAGGATCTTGTCATGAATGTTGAGACTGATATAGAAAGGTGGAACTACCCCTTCCTGAAACTTCCCCTCTATCTTAGGTCCAAACAGGAGGGCAGGCTGATCATCATTCAGATTGACAGTGTCACCACTCTCACTTAGGTTCAAAGCTTTCAAAATCTGGCCTTTATATACATCCTAAGTGGCCAACTCAGAGAGTGGTACAGAGATCTTAATCTTTGCAATCTCACTTTCCAAGTTGAAAGTGGACTGACTCTTAGGAAAGTTCAACTCTGTTTTTCTAGCCACTGCCTTGGTGGCTGAATCAGTGGGCTGATTCTCACTATGTATAGCTTTTGGGGCTGTTTTATCAGGAGCACTAACTACAGAGCTAGTGCTACTAATTGGCTGACTTTGTTTATCACTCTTTTGGTTGTATTTTTCTTTGTTCTTCCCAGAACTTTCAGCTGCTGATTTGTTACCTTCAACAGTCACTTTGGAAGTTTTCTCAGGCCTCTTTTTGATGGTAACCTCAGAAGCCTTAGTTTTGGAATTGTCTTGACTCTTCTTACTTCTGAGCTCATATTGTTCTCTGACATGCATCATAACATTTTCAAAACCTAACCGGTAATCCTCAGATTCAAACCATTCTTCATCCCAACATGAGGGAGAAGGCTGATCTTCTTCTGTGGAACATTTATGGATTAAGTTTTCTACTTCAAACATGTTTATTGTATTCCCTTCAGATTATTCTATGATTCCTTCGTCTTCATCAAGAAAATTTTCTTGAAATGGGGGAATGACTTACTGATCTGACTCTCTTTTTCTGTTGGGAGTGTTGTTGTTCCTTCTAAAGTTTTGGTTCTGGTTTTTGTTCTGGTTACTAACTGTGACCACCATTTTTTCCATCATTTTTTGTAGCTTTTCTACATTTTTGGACAATCTGTCATAATTAGGATCAGATGAGGAAGTGACATTGTCATCTCTGTATGTTACCCTTTTCTCAAATCTCAGTATTGCTCTTTTCTCAATCAGATTTGCCTCTATGTTCACTGCTCCTTTCTACATGTCCTCCAATGTGTTGTACTCTTTATCCCTAAGCTCATAGGCCATGTCAGCATCAAAGCCTTCGGGGTATTTCGCTAGAGCCATGCCTTGTGGAGGTTTCATATGTGGAGGGAGGGCATTGTAAATGTTGTTAAATCTTGTTTTGTAATCATGGACACTCTCTCCTACGTTTCTTTTTAGGCTCATGTATTCTGCTAAGAGTTGGCGAGGGTTAGCCTTAGCTTCCCATTTGTTTACGAAAGTCTAATATAAAGCTGGAAGATCATTGATGTTACCTAGAGGTAGGCCCTTAAACCATTTCTTCACATCACCCCCTAAGCTCTGGGAAAAAATTCTCATTTTGACTGTATTATCATCTATTTCCATGTAGTCAAAAGAATATTCCATCTTATCTACATGTTGTTGGGCTATGATGGACTCTTTTGCAGTGAATTTTGGTATCTTTGATTGATAATCATTTGGTAAGGGTACTAGAGGCTGGGGTAAAACCAAAGGCGCATACCAGGCTGCCATGATGATGTTCTGATGGCGTAAAGGGTTGAATTGAGTAGCTGATATATTGATGACAGGGACGCTAGGACCAACAGAAGTCTGTTGAGAAGATTTAGGATGACTGAGCCCCAAGTTCTGAATAAAGTTAATGTTTGGTGGTGTGGATGGAGGAGTCTCATTGTCCCTAACGTGTTGACCACTATGAGATGGTGAACCGGGAATCTCAAGGCCTAACTAATCTAGATCACTGAATGACCTAGTTCTTGGTAATCTATTAGGTGGGTCTAGGTCAAGGTGGTAATGTGATAGAGCTGTAAGATCTTCTGGTGTAGAGTTAGCTGTATGGATATGAGTGGAAATATCTGATCTTCTAGGTGTAGGTGATCTCTTGAGGATGCTCTCAGGGTTATCAACTATTTCAGGTGGGTTTGGGTTGGAATAAGCTCTCGTGTAAATGGTTCTTGAAGCCAGAATGCTATTTCCAACCAAGCAGCTTAACCCTACTTGTTACTACTATTGTGGTTGATGTTGTGATGGAGGTTGGTCTTCCAGTGGAGTCTTATGTGAAACCAAGATAATCAGTAGGCCTACTAATCACCAGTGGATTATTTGATCTTTATGAGCTATGGAGTTGCCAGGTGGAAGGTTTAGGGTGTTTCTAGAGGGTACACTGTCTACCATAGTGCCAATGGGATGTCCCGTTTCAAGGATATCTTCGAAACACGACAAACTCTAACCAGAGATTGACTGGGAGGGCATTTACCAGATATGTCACCTCTGAAAGAGGGTGAGATCTGGAGGCTACCTGGCCCTTTCCAGACTCTGGCTAAGAGTATGGGGTAAAACACAGTAAGGTATAAAAAGTGAAGTGCAATATGGAAGTGTTTCACTACCAACCTAACCAGAGTCTCTAGGTGTTTCTGAAGCTTTGTGATGAAGTAGGATGGAAAGTATTTTAGAAATTCCCCAGCGGAGTCGCCATTATGTTGGGTTTCCCATGTTTTGGCCAGGTTGGCAAGACCAAAAGATGAGACAACATCAAACCACTTTCAGACCCCAGGATCTAGGCCTCCTGGGTCCTGAGAGGGATCTCTCCGTGATTATCAAAGGTATATGTATTTGAGGCTCAATTTTTTATGATATTAGGCTAGTTATTGGCACAAGGTTTGTTCGTTTAATTTGAATTTTGGTTGTTGGGAATCATGAAGGAAGGGTTCAATATAGAACAAGGATGAACAAGAGAGATTTTAGGCAAAGGAGAGGCAAATCAGAGAACATCAAGGCCATTGGGCAATGGAGTCAGGAAAGGGTTTACTTGCTATCAACATGCAAACTTTTAGTTGGGCTAGTCATCTAAAGCATTGGATCCTAAAATGATTTGGTGGAATGGAAAAATAAGGAGAGCAAGGTGAAAAGGTGGAAAGGGAGATGAACACCAATTTTCTGTCTATAGATCAGGTCAGAGGTCATTTAACTCTAGACTTTCTTGGACATACTCATAGGCAACTCTCAAAGGTGGTTAAAACCAGCTTGAGGGAACTTAGATAGGTTTAAGAGACTGAAAGGGTCCTAGAGAGAAAGAGACTGAGTTCTAAGCTCCTAGCATTACTGATTCAGTCAATTAAACACTAGCAAGAACATCTAAGAAACAGATTCAATAATTCGTACATCAGCTAGTAGGCAATATCATCCACTACACTGGTTAAACCATTTGAAATATATTCTTGGACAACACATTAAGCAGAAAACATTAAGGCTAGGAGAGCAGAAACATGAGGTGCCTAAAAAGGGAAAATATCATGCCAGATTTCTGATGCAAGCCAGAAGAAATGAAATGAAATGGAAATAAACACATAGACAAGAAAACATCACCTCAGCTTTAGATTAGGATCCAAAGAAATGTGCTTGCTATATTAAGAACAAAACCAGTCAAGTACAACATAGCCAAAAGCTTGATATTCTGTCTGAAAACCTTCCTCAGCCTATCTTATAGTCTTACATAGAGAACTTGTCTCAAGAGAATAGGTTGCATTCTACTGATATCCAATCAACAACATTACAATAATTTCTTCCTGGGTTTTATAGTAGAAGGGAAGCAGAGGAGGTAGGTAAGGAAATAAATGCGATATTAACACTCAAGGGAAGAAGAGCGCTGAAGCCCATTCTATTTTAGACTTTGAACATTAATCTCTCGCACGTCTTGGACGCAAGAATGGGTTTCTTATGCTTCCATTTACTCTGGTATGGTCCTGATGCATTCTGGTTTGCTGTACGTTGTAGTAATGTGGGTGAATAAAAAAATAGGTTGAGGTCTTCCATGCCACGTAACTAATGCTCTGGTAGCATAGGACTGGGGTCAAGGCGCAAATTTCTTCACTAGAGCACAGCATGGAGTAAAAACAGTATGGTCACCTTGTCCTTCCATGGAGAAAAAACATTCTGCTAATGTAAAACCCTGCTAGTTTTGAATTCTGTGCACTGCTTTGCCTCTGGCTGCGAAATCTAAGCTTTAATGGCTCTAGAGCGGAATCACGAAGTTTAACTCTGTTTATTTAATGCAAACACGATTGTATTGTCTTTTCAGCCCCTTTCTCCATGAGTTTTGGCTCTTTAAAATGGTCATTTCCTGGTTCCTCTGTAGCTGTACTGAGACTTTGAATCATGGCGGTCTTCCGCCGCTCGTACTCTGCAAAACGCGCAACTTGGTCATGAAACCCATGCAAGGGAAGACTGGTTATGGAGGGCGGAGGAAATGGTAATGCAGTGGTGGTGAAACAATGCTTCTAGATGGAATAAACGTGAAAAATGCATTGAAATGGCGAATAATAGGGTTTGGAGGAGAATGCATCGTGGGCCGTTCGATCATGGTTTCGAGGTGTAGATCAACGACGAAGATCAATCTGTGGAGTGACATATGAGAAATGGGCAAAATGAATATAAAACGTTAGATTTTAATGCAAAACGAAAAACTTTAGACTATGGAGGAAATACAAAGGAATTGAATGAAATGCAATGGAAATGCGTATGACGTGGGACCCATATGGAATCGCAATCGCAAATCGAAGCGAGATGGTGGGATACACATATGCCAAACATTTTCCGATGCGATTGGAGACCAACCCTTGTATTATGAAATAAAACCCAAAATTTGGTTTAACAAAGGAAAACCCTTTATTTTATGAATGGGCGGAAAGAGTTAAGTGGTGGGGCCGAGATTCACAATTGCAATCGCAAATCGGAGCGGGAGGGAAATCACAGTTAGGGGTTGTCACATAAACGTTGTGATTGCAATCGGGGCGGCAGGCATGATCGGAGGATTGGGAAAATGGGTTGCGATCGGGAGATCAGGGGAAGGAATTTGTGATTGCGATGATCGGAGGGGCAGAGCGATCAATCGCATCGCAAATGTTTGCGACGGACTGATCGGGGGATGCAACATAAAACATGCAATTGCGATGCAGTGGGGGGTTGCGATTGGCATGGGCCGTTGGATCAACAGGATGAATCGACGACGAGGATTTATTCAGATAAATTGCAATCAGAGGGAAACAGGGGTGGCACATAACATATTTCCGATTTGCGATTGGGCGGGAGTGCGATTAGCGCTTCGTTGTCAGATCTTCAGGATAGATCAACGGCATTGATCACATCGCGGGACTTGTTTAATAAACAATCGCATCGGAACTTTTTCCTTATATAACAAAGGAATTCGCCCCTCCGACGATCTCCGATTGAGATTAGTGCTCAGGACTTAAGCGCTTGGTCCTGGCGCTCAGGAACATGGGGGAAGTGGTTCAAGGGGCTTGCGAGAAAGGAGCTAAGCCTATTATATGGTCCGAAAGTGGGTTTTTAACCCCTTTTATACATTTCGAGGCCTAAGGGGGGGGTAACGATAGGGAGATAGAGGGGAGATTTCGAGGAAACAAAGGGCAAGGGTGATACTTCATGGGGATTTTGGGAAAATTTAGGAGGTAAAGGGGGGAAATAGGGGGAACAAAGGGGGCTTTGGGAAAAGGGAAAAATAATAAGATGGGGGAATTTTGCAAGGCTGCAAGGGGCGGCATAAGGCCTTTTTGAGCAAAATTTCATCATTCATCAAGGCTCATGGACAACAGATCAGCAGAGGGAAAAAGTCAAAAGCAGGGAACTTTAACAAGACTTCAAGGATGATGTGTTTTAAAGGGAAATGCATTCCTTGAAGGCTCATAAGACATTCTGGCCCCTTGCTTGCTTGTCAAGGGATTCATAAGGGGCTAACAATCTATACATATTGACGACTGATAATGTGCCCGATATACATTTGCGATGAACGCCTTCTACCTTGGCGCCTGGTCTTGGCGTTGGGTCATGTGGGGGAAAACGGTTCTGGGGCTAGGGCTGAAAGGGGCTAAGACCCATATACATGGAGAATATGGTTTTTGGCACCATTTCAATGAAATTAAAGGCCAAAAGGGGTAACGATAGAGGGAATAAGGGGTTATTTGGCCAAACGAGGGATATCATAGGGGTTAAACAGGGTTTAGGGAGGATTTAGAGGGTTAATGAGGGAAATTTAAAAGGGGAAAAAGGGGGTGGTAAGTTGGGTTTAGTGGGGATAAAATAGGAGGAAAAGGAGGCTAAATGGAGATGGAAAAAGAGGAACAGGAGGCCTTTTGGGTATTTTTATTTGCAACAGAGAAGCTTTATAACTGGAAACAATAGTGAGGACTTGTCAAAGGACTAAAGGCACAAGGAGGCTTCAAGGATGATGTGTTTTCAGGGGAAATTCATGCCTCGAAGACTCAAACAACATTTTAGCCCCCTATTTGCTTGTCAAAAATTTATAGGGGACCAACACATGCAACTGCTAGAATTAACATAATTGAACGCTAGCTTCAAGCCATGTAGCAAGTAGATATGCCAAGTTCTACTACAAAGGACCCGGCTCCAATCGAATCTTCCGATGGATGATGGATGACAATAGATATTAATAGTTTTTAATGATTTTTGCGCCATGTTTTTACTTCTTTTTGTTAAACTTTGATGGACATAGTAAAGTAGATATAGCGAAAAGTAGAAGGAAGAAACAGTTCCAACATTGGTTGGAATTTAACTCATTAAGGTGGCCAATAGACCTGGTTTCCTTCAAGCAAGTTGAGGCCACTAATTGCTTAAGTATACATATGGAAATTTTCTCCTTTTTTTGATAAATAGAAAATGGTAAGGCTCTACGAAATTTACAATATATATATATATATATATATATATATATATATATATATTTGGACATGTAATTCATTAATGTTATGATGAATAATTAGAGTATGTAGAAAGAAACCTTGAAAGTTGAATACAACTATTTGTATATTGTATTTATTTATATATCATTCTTAATAAAAGTTTTTTTCATTTCCAACAGTGATTCCAAAAGTGGTATGGATGTGTTATATATCACTATTGCTTCTTCTCTCCTCCTCCTAATTTTGAGTCATTTTGTTTTATTTTTTACTCGCCTAGTATCCACCTTTCCTCTCTACTTATTATGAATAAAGGGAGGATCAAACACGACACTGGTACGGTGAGCATGGATCGATTGAAGGCCTATAGTGTACTCCCATGTATAGTGTTTGGTAATCGATCCACTATGTAAATGGACAAGAATACTGCATGATGCGTCCTCTTGTGGGGTGACAGTATATTTTGCAAAGTATCCCAGAATGTGATATTATTATTATCATGCAAGGATTTTTGCTAAAAGAAAGGCTGTAGAAGTTTCTTGAGACTCCCTTCTATATAGGAATATTATAAAGGTTAGGAATCATCCACTATGTCCCTGCTCTTGAGTACATGTGATGTCATACTGTTGTTTTCATTTACCTCTGCATTGTCAAATGATCATTTGTGTCTGTAAGAAGCCTAGATTTTAGAGTTCTAAATTTTCTCCATTCAATATGATTAATTTGAAAGATTAGGCATGTGTCTTCCTCTTAAACACAGTAAAGGAGATTAAAACACAAGTTGATTTGTTTAATTAAAATGGAGTAAAAATTTCAAACAAATTTACTCATAGTAAACAAAGTAAAACAAAGTGTGTGCAAGTAACACAATAAAAATTTTGATTATCATTTCTAATACATGAAATACCTAGCAACACAATAAAACTTTGCATTATAACTTGAGTAACTCACCTGTAACAAGTTGTCTTTACGAGCCCACCACAAATTTCTCCAAGAATTTATCTCCTCTTCTCTCAGACTTACATCCACTACTATATCAAATAATTTTACATACATGTATATTCAAAACATGCATTTTTAATATTTAATACATGACAAGATAACATTTAAAACCAAGGATGGGTAATTGTACTAAAACATAATTTTCTAAACATACAGATGTTGTGGAGAGTAAATAAATGTTGTGGAATAAATGTACCGACCCTGCATTAAATGTTCGTTTGTTCTTAATTAATTGATGTGTTGTGGAATGGTAAGTTTGTAATCATTCTTAGAATTTAATTTAATTCGTGTCCTTTAACCTAGAAACTAAATCTGAAACTTGAAAAATATCTACTTGGTTGCTTTACACATGTATCACAAGTATGGATGATGTGAGCATATTTAAAGTAGTGGTTGGTATTAATTTTCCATCACTCCCCCTTAGTCACAATTGTTTCCACTAAAAATTCCCAAACAATTTTTCAGATAATTTTTTTTTTCATGTGCCAATGGCTTTCTGAAGATGTCTTCAAATCGTTCTTGTGACCTCCAATGATGTAACACAATTTCTCTATTGTTAAGAAATTCTCTAATGAAATTATATTTAGTGCTAATGCTCTTGGTCCTCTTGTGAAAAAAAATATTTCTTTGATAGTGCAATTGAAAAATTGTTGTCACTGAAATTAGTTGTTGTTTCATCTTGTTCATGGCATAAATCCCTCAACATTCTTCTCATCAAAAATTCCTGACACATTGTTCCTATTAGGGTGACATATTCAAATTCTGTTGTTGACAATGACACTATCAACTACTTCTTGGAGGCCCATGAAACGACTCCAAAACCTAAATGAAAAACATATCCTCGTGTGTTATTTCTATCATCAAAACTTCTTTCCCAATCATTGTTAGTATAACCAACTAGCACAAAATCAGTTGTTGCAGTGTACAAAATACCATACTCCTCTGTCTCATTGACATACCTTAAAATCCTTTTGGCTGCTTTCCAATGTGTCTCAACCTTGGGTGTGTCCATGAACCTTAACACCAAAGTCACTGCATACATTATATTATGCCTAGTTGTGGTAAAATACATTAAGCTACAAACCATTATTTTATATAATGTCGAATTGACATTGTTGCTGCAATATTCTTTTCTCAAATTCAACCTCATGATAATTGGAGTTGGTGTGGGTTTGTTGTTCTTCATATTAAACCTCTCCAAAATTTCTTCTACATACTTTTCTTCAGAAATAAAAATACCATTTTCTCTTTGCTTCACTTATATGCTAAAAAAATACCTTAACAACACCAAGTCAGTCATTTCAAACTCACTTTTCATGACTTCTTTGAAATCATCAAGGAGAAACTAATCACTCCCTTTAAAAATCAAATCATCTACTATTGGCTTGAGGGGTCCTGACCCAAGTTCAGAGCGTTCTATGCAATAAAAAAAAAACCTCCAACTATTGGCCCTTTCGGCAGTGCTCTGCTTGCACAGACCAAAGTCTTACCCGAAATAGTATGGGAGAGTACTGGAACCAAGTTTATGCACTCTAAGGGAGCCTGTGATGTGGATCTTATCTCTTATTAAGAAATATAATGGTTATGGCCCTGCGTAATGACTTCCTTAACCCAATTTAGATCTCACACATGAAAACCCCTAACTGTAATACAATTGTGCGTGAAACCGACAATTATCCTTATTCAGATCTACTCAACAAAAACAAGAATGACTCTTTCAAAAATACAAAGATCTATCTTTTAAGAGAGATCATAATCAATCATGCAATACTTGCACAAAGATAGGAATCTACTAACATATGTGTAACTTCAGATAAATGTGCATTCATCAACAACATCATATATAAGTAAATAAAACCATTTCACATAAATATAATATTACACAAGTATATCAAAATTCACCAAAACTCTTCTCTTTGTTGATATATCTTTAATTAGTACAATATTATTTTCCTACGCACACAATATCAGGGTCCTTGCACATAGCTGAAGACTAGGTCTCTGCGCAAACAGCCAGCAGGAGCCTATCCAACCCAGACTAACACAACTTTCCCAAAATCAGATCACATAAGATAGTTCATTCACCGGATAACATCTAAGATGATTTATAACTCGACTTGAATCATACCTATTTATAGGAATTATATGTGAAAATACCATGGTGTCAAACTGTGTTTTGAGCCCTATGTTTTCCCCAACCTGTTACAATGACATAGGAACTTTGACCTACCCAAAAGTTTCTTGAATTTTCTGCACGCAACGCGTTTCTACAAAACATAGCCAAAATTGTACCAAAAACTTGAGCCTAGGGGACCCTAACCCAATAGTCCCCCGATAGAATATAGTGACTTGTCCTTGAGTCACTCTAGTCCAGCTTCCTACATCTTGGCCCACAACACCTGGATGGAGTCTTTGAGTGGTTGAATGATATCAGTGCTTTGTGTTGCGATGATCTGAGTTTCTCCCACAATATTCATTATGGTCATCCCTTTCACTGCTAGGCGAATGCTTCACTATGTTTATTGGATCCCCTTCAGCACAGTGCCAATGCTATGTGATAATTGTATTGCTGCATTCTAGCTTATAATAGCTACTCCCATCGGCGTAGCATATCAATCTTGGTCTAAATGGCACGATGTTCGTGCAATCAGGATAATCTATGAGCTGGTACTAGGGTCAGCGCAACGATTATGATGTCGTTGAACTATTGATCCTTTGCGCGTAAATCCATCCTAAGATGCTGAACCATGGGTTCATCTTGGGCGAAGGTTTATATGCCCACAACATCCTCAAAAAGTGTGTCGTACACTTCTACATCCATCATCATACTTGCAGTGGCTTCATGGATGACAATGGTGCATTCTGTTCTGACCTCTGGAGGCATCTCTGGCTGTAATGTTTCCTGTAAATTTTCAATCTTTTTCTCTAAATCAGCACACATAGTGGCTATTTCTGACCTTGAGGCGTTAAGTGCAGTTGCCAGACTCTTCAACTTTGTAGTGGTCAGGCAGTAGTAGGTATTGTCAAGTCTAGTATTTCATAGCACAACTAACTGATGAGTGACTCTAATTGCGCATGGTGACACTCTGCAACACTCCTAGCTACTTCGACGAATTTTTGCCCCTTATGCCATGTTCCTACTTTCTTCTAGACCTCAATGATGTCTTGCAACACCTTGTACTCCCTATATTACATCTCATCTATAATCATGGTGTGCTTGGAATATACCTTGCCACTAGGGAAAACGACCAAGTCAATTCTGACCTTGGGCCGTGCGTGAATTGATTTGCACAACACTAGATTTTGAAGGTGAAGTGCTGCTCTAGGAACATGAAACACTCAGCTCTCTGAAGAATATGGGTGTCGAACGGCCAATGCACTCACTTTTCCGACTCTTTCTTGAACCACGATTGCTTGTATCTCGCTCTCTTATACTCTTAACTGATTGAGTCCTTACTGCACATCTTCAAGGACCAATTTGTATTGTGCCTCCATGTTTCTCCATACATCTTATGTTACCATCTTTACTGTGTTGCCAATTTCATCCAAATAGCCATATGTGAGGATTAATGGCCCAATCTTGGTATTCTTAGATGCTTTCCTTTTTGGGCATGCACCTCGCTAGGATTGAGGTCTTCTCTTGGTGCCTCGACATGTGTCTAGCAAGGGCGCATTTGTGCTATCTCCTTCACAGTTACCCATCTCTGCATCACTTGGAACATCCATCATATCCATGGGTGGTTTCTTTGTCTCTTTCATGTTGGTTGACTCTTGTGTGTCCTCCTTTTGGTCATTCTTCTGGTCTTTCTTTGTACGGAGTTTAAATGTAGATGGATACAGTGAGACAAATGAGGTCACACCAAAATCTATCACCATGGTAAACCAAAGAGGGGGCCATCATGTTGTTATATACGTAAGATCTTCTTCATTCACCAAGCCCCGACTATTTATATCCTATGGCCCATTTCATTGGATACAGCCTAACAACGTATCCTACCTCATAGGGCACCTTCTCCAAGTATTCTTATGGCGAAAGCTTTGGAAAATTTGCGTGGTCCCCCAAGTCCTAATCTTCCATTTTCAGCACACAGGTATGTTCCAACATCTCACCCTCGAATGACACATTATATAGAAGAAATGGCATTTTGATATGCGAATTTACCTTAGCCAGGTCCTTGGTAACCTCGATTGTGGGTTTGCATGGTTCCATGTACTTGGGTAACCACGATATTGGGTCAATTTCTTCAAAAATATCTTCTTCCACAATTTTGGACTCTTTCTCCATCAAAATCTTTTGAAGCTCGTCGAGGGAGGGCTTTGGATTTGGATTTGTCTTTCGAGGGGATTTTCTGGTTCATGATGACTGTCCCTTCTTCTTATTTGGTGGTTGTAGAGTCTCGTTATCTTGTGACGCAGAGGGAGTAGGTTCTGTAGCTGTCATAGTTTCAAGAACTAAGTGACCTAAACATTGCCTTCATAGTGTTTCTTCAAATGTTTCAAACAACTCAAACATAAAAATCAACATATGGCGCAAGTGAAACAACTTCAATATTCTCAGGACACTCAGGAATGAAGAGGATCGAATGCGGCCCTACATGCCATATTTATAGTGATGGAACGACCCAAACGACCTTATATCCATTGATGGGACATTATAAATGCTAAAATGGCTCCAAATATGGCATAATATCCTCCATGAATGTAGGTTATCTTCTCCTCCAAATGGTAACCAAGTTCTCTTTTCTAGATTTATTGTTCCAACGACTAGTTTTCGAGTCATCTTCGATGACAACATCCTAATGGCACAAGCTCTGCACTGGTTTTGAAGATACTTGCACGTATTCTATCTTCATCGCACCAAAGAAATTTTACAACTTATGACATACTTATTTAGAGTCCTGCACCCTCTTGCAATTCTCTAGGGCGCTAAGACATTCCTTTGACCATATAGTCATTGATCGTGCGGGGGGACAAGGTCATCCCTGTAAGGTTGTAAATGACTGCCATTCACATATCTAGGAATTAATTCACCAGTCAATGTAGCCAAATGAACAAAACCTCCTTCAGTGATTTCCTTGATAATATAAGGTCCGAGCCAATGCATTTTGAACTTTCCTGGAAATCTCATAAACTTACTGTCATATAGCAAAACCAATTCCTCCTTTTAAAATTTTTTATGTCTGATAATGCCGATCATGCCAAGGCTTTTTGTGCACTTTCTGTACTTGTTGATGAAACCCAAAAATAAATCTATCTTCTTCTAGTGCGACTACCTATGAAAACCTTTCTTCCATAATTTCTTGATCAACCATGTTAGTTATTGTAGCGATGCATAGACTAGGAATAGTTTATTCCATTAGCATAACAACCTCTTATCCTTAGTCCAACCTTAAAGGAGTTTTCCCTGTTAATATCTTGCATGTGGTCCTGTATTCCCATAGAAAATCATGTATGTGCACATCCAAATCATTATGGTTAGCATTGCATATCATTGTCAGCACATTCTCCAGGAATTTTTGAAGGCCTCTATCGTTTCATTCGCTTGTGGATGATAAGGTGTGCTCTTCTGATGATTTATCTCGAATTCAACAGTCGATGCTTGAATAGTATCACTCATAAAATGTGTGCCTTGATCACTCATTATAATTTTAGGGCACCCAAACCTTGTTAAGATATTTTCAAAGCTGAAGTGTGCAACCATCTCTACACTACAATCCTTCATAGGTTTAGCTTCTCCCCATGTAGTAAAATAGTTTGTAGCTGTGATAATATAACACAAACCAGTCTTCTTCCTTGGAGGGTTGACTATACCTACGAAGTCGATTGCCCATTTTTCAAAGGCCTGCAAAGTTACTTGGGGTTGTAATGGAATTTAATCTCTGTGCAAGGGCCTCCTAGTCCCCTGACATACATCACAAGTGTGAAAATAATCCTTAGAATTAGTGTGCATCGTGGGCCACTGCAACCCAACTCTCAAGATATTTTGCGTAGTAGGTTTTCCATATTAATTATCTCCTGCAACACGTCCATGTTCTTTTTCTAGTATACTGTACCTTTCAAATTCAGGAACATATCTCCTTAGAACTTCATCAACTCCCAACTTGTATAATTTTCCTACAATCAGGGTAGAATCTGCTGCGTGTGAAACCAAATATTTCTTCTACTTAATTCCATATTTCACAGATGTACTTCCAGTGGTTATAAAGTGAATAATATCTGTAAAATGTTCATCAAATACCTTAATAGTAAACAATTTTGCATCTGGTAATCCTTCCTCCAAATTAGTTGGTTCCTCCCCACTGTCAATGCGCGATAAATGATCTAGTTTGACATTTAGTCTTCCTGGTTTCACAATCACTTCAAAATTATATTCCTGGAATAACGAGACCCATCTACAGATCTTCCACACACCCACAAGCTTGTTCACCAAGTACTTCAAAGAAAAATGATGAGTGAACATCTTAAAGTGACCTCCAAGAAAATAGTGACAGAACTTCCATAGCGCATATACCATAACTAACCCTTTCCGCTCTGTTATGGAGTAAATGTGCTCAGCACTTGTCAACTTCTGACTTTCAAATGCAATCGGATGATCAATATCTCCAGCTCCTTGCTGTGCTAATGTAGCTCCTAGTGCGATACAAGACTAATATACATGTACGTGGAACTCTTTTGACCAATACGGGAATACCAAGGTAGGTGCATTTACCATTTTATCCTTAAGCATCTCCAAACTCTTATAGCAGTTCTCATCCCAATAGAACGTTGCATCCTTTTTCAATAATTTCTCCATCGGCTTAGTGATCAGTGCATATGCCTGAATAAAATTATGATAATAGCTTGTATGTCCCAAGATTGAGCGCAACTGCTTCACATTAATTGGGGCTTCTAAATTAACTATAAAAGAAATCTTGGTAGAATCAACCATCAATCCCCATTGAAAGACAATATGGACCCAAAAAATTACCAAAAGGAACACAAAGCACACATTTCTTCAAATTCAACGAGATTTGATACTTGCGGAAAGTATCCATCATTAAGCACAAACTGGAAACACGTTTCTTCACTAACCCAAAGACAGTACAATAATTGGAATACACTTCTAAGAACTTATGAATATAGTCTTTAAAAGTAGCTAGTACTACACACGAAAATATAGCTGGTGCATTCTTCAATCCAGATGGCATCACTGTGTATTGGAATTATTGCCACTCCATTGCAAAGGTTGTATTACTACGGTATTTAGGCGTGATACTTATCTAATCATACCCTAAGAATCCATGAGTGCATGAGTAGGCATCCTTCCCTCCTACATTTTCCAAGACCTCATCCAAGAATGGAGTTGGAAAAGGATCATGTACACAAGCATCATTTAATTTGCGCATATCCACAGAGATCCTAATTTCACCTTTATTCTTCTTTTCTTGGACCACCATAGGGATTACCCAATATGATTCTTGCACTGGCTCAATAATCCCTGAAACAACCATATTTTCTAGATCCTCTTTGAATTTCTCCTTATATCTTGGATTCAATCTGTAAGGACGTTGTTTCAGAGGCCGCACCTGTTACACTAAAAATTGTCATCCTAACATTTTGCTATGGGTATGAGCTCATTATAACTCATACTTCCTCCTTTTGCATGTCTAACATATCAGTTCTTCATATCAAGCCTTGAAAATTAGAGAAAAGTTCCTAAAAATCTCCTAAACTTTGGTATCGCACTTTCTCTATACATTGCCTGCGGGCCCGCACCTAATGTTTAGCTATCCTGCGGTCCAAAACCGCACTTTCTATGTGTTATAGGTGCGGACTTCTGTAAAACTAAAAAAGGCGAGAAAGTAAAGTTAAAAATTTGATTTGAGATTAATTCTAGAAGATTCTAGACGAGAATTTTTGAGAATAAGTACGCTTTGATAAGGTACATGTATCCCTTACCTTATGGAGCTAACCCCTTGATGTGAGGAGCTTATCCCTTTGAAGGAGGATTATATCCCTTCATATTTGGAATAGAAAAACCTCCTCTTTTCCATTATAAAAAGAGGCATTGGGTAGCCTCAAAGGGAGTGGAAGCTTTAAAATATTTGAAGATAAGTGTTGTTGAGATTCAGACTCAGTTAAACAAGACTTTTGTGAGGAGAGATTACATACCTCTATTTGTCTTGATTGAAAGAGTGTAGAGCTTGTCAAAGTAGAGGAGACTCCTGCTTTGGACCCCGGGAAGCCCTGTGCAACATCAAGGCTCAGGTTGTAAGGTTTTCCTTCTTTTGAAATTAATACAAATATACTCATTTTTCTCAATAAGCTGTTTTTTAATGGTTTATTTCATATATTCCTTGATCACTATGATAAGCATGGTTTATGATGATGTCTATACAGGTGCTATGTAATACTTTGCTTGTTTGTGACTGCAGGTTTACAAGCGAAACTCCTTCAAGCGCGCGAAGGATAACAACAACTTCAAACAAGCACTGGACATAAGGTAGGTCTTTTAACACCTATATAGAGCTTTTTCATATATGATATATGCTTAGAGAAAGATTAGTCTATTTGGCTGATTTTTGCTAGATACTTTTAGTACTAGGGAGATCGGTCTTGTCCGCAAGAACGATTTATCCGTCCAACAAATTGGCGACTCCGCTGGGGAAGAACTTGTTGTGTTTTTTGGTTCTCTTTTATTTTGATTCGAGGAAACATTTTTCTTAGTTTTTGATTGATAGACATCTTCCTGGGTAGTTTAGGTTTTCTCTGTTTTAGAAAATTTTCAAATCTTTAGTGTTTTTCTCTAATATTTTCTGGGACCACACTTTGTCTTCTTTTGACAGTGCGAGCAGTTTCACATCTTCTTTTAGTAAACAGTGCGGTACTGCACCTGGTACTTCTGGAAGCCTGCGGACCCTGTTTAAATTTTATAAAAACTCTAGATTTCTTTCTTTAGTTTATATTTATTTTGATTTAGTATTTTTGATTTCTGCCCAGATTGATTACTCTTTCTATCAAAAACTTTCTATGAATGAATTCCAACAGTGTTGATATTTTGATGATTTTCTAGAAGACTTTGCATTTTGGATTGCATTTCACTTGGTCTTTGTAGCGATTTGAAGCATTTGAAAATTTGAAATACATAAGATTACATCGGTTTTCTTGTATTTTTGCTGAATCTGACTTGCTTTTGAAATCATCCTTTATTGAGAAATAGAGCTACTTGTTTATTTTCAAATCTTTGAAAAAGAACTTTGTTATTGGTTTTTGAATTTCAGTTTTATAAAACATAATTGAGTGTTTTTGATCTGTTTGTTATTCTGGATGAATAGATCCTTAGTTTGCTGAAAAAATAAGTAAAATATTCTTCAAAAAATCTTAAAGCTTTTATTCATTTATATTGTTTAAATTTTTTTTAGATCTCAAGATTAGTTTTGTAGTTTTGAGTGCGAATTAGTAGATCTCAAAATTAGTTTTGTAGTTTTGAGTGCTTTTTAGAAATTTGTAGATCTCTTTTGAAGGAAAATTGTTTTTGTAGCTACAAGTTTTGAAAGAAAAGGGATTTCGTTGTGAGCTTCAATCATTTATTGGAAAAGACAAAAATATTTTCTTTCAATCATTCTTTATGTTTAAAGGAAGAATTGTTTATTAAAAGGATTGCATTCTCCAACTCTTTCTTTAGATATAAGTTCATTGAAAGAAAAAGAATTGATTATCATTCTTAGGTGCATTTTTAGTGTTTTTGGAAATCGAGTCTTCACACCACCAAATTTTCATTTCCGCACCCATTGACTTAAGAAACAACTCTCAAAAGTAACGCTTAATTAAAATTCATCTAGTAATATTTTTATTTTCTAGGGCTCTTATCACCAACATAGCTTAGGCTAGTATCTTGGAGTAGGGAGTAATTAACTCTGCAAGATAGTAAAAACAAACAAGTAGACAAACCTTGTGGTATGAAGAAATTCCAATTGTTGCATCTATGCTCTAGGAAGCTCCTCCTAAAGGAGTTAAGCACGAGATCATATCTGAACCAGTGAGGTAATCAATCCTTCCTCGTTGGGAACGATAGAAAATATACACGTATCAACAACGGTAAACCTTGGATAGACCATTGTCGAGGAGCCTAGGGTCACTTGTTGGCATACCTTGGATTATTTCATGGAGCCTTCAAGGGGATTGAGCTTTGTTACTTTGCCCTTGCGTGTGTGTCGGATCGTAGACTGTTCCCCAGGTATATTTTTTTCTGTTGGTAACCTTAGAGGCCATAATATTTAGGATTATTTCCTAAGGTGACGGTGGAGGGAAGATCCCACTGTACCTGGAGCAGACATTGGCTAGACTCACTCGGACTCTCCGAAGGGTTATCTTCACTCGAGATGGTATAGTGGAGAAACTTGCACCGGTCTGTTTCATTAAGCAGGTTGTCGGGGTAACTGTTCCAACCGCCCTTTTCGTATTAAATTTCTACTAAGTTGGATTTCATCACCAACTAGTGTTTTTAGTACGAAAAGTTACTGTTTGTGTGTGGTTTGAACTCTTAGATTTTTTTAAGCATATGATTCAACTGTTTGTTTCTTAGAGACTTTAGGTGTTTTCATTGAAATTTTCTTTGTTTGCACGTGGTTAGTTAAATTTTAATCGTGGTGGCCTTGCCAAGACAATCCCGGAGACTACAAGGGAAACCCCCTGAATATACACCAAGTCAACTTGAAGGGCTACGTGCTCTGGTATCATCTAGCAGTAGTAGGATTAGATCAACAAAAATTGGAACTTCATCCATTGTAATTCATCCTGATTATCAAACACCTACAACAGAATACATTCAAGAGATGATTTTAGTTTCTGAAGTTACTGGTTATATTTCTCCTTCCAGTGAACTAGTTGATGAACCTAAAATCTCTGAACCTGAAACTGAACTTTCTGTTTTGGAAACATCCTCAGGATTTATTTCGCCAACTTCTAGCGATCTTGGTTCACCTAGGGTAAGAAATATCGTCACTGACGATCTTCCAGCTAGTCTTATTTATATTGAAGAACTTACTAATCCAGGCGAAGATATATCTCTTCCCGGCTCCCCTCAATCTTTAAATCTTAGGGAGTGTGAATCTATTTTCTACAACCCTATTCAAACTAGTGCTTGGTATCTATCCTTAAATTTTTTTTTAGAAAATTCGGGTCTTGCTTTTCATCCACCTCGAGTTCCATTTCATCCTACACCCAGAGGTTACTATCCGCCATCCATTATGGCAGGAGAGTCATCCATGTTTTCCTAGACTCCGAAATCATTTTTACACGGTGGTCCTACTGTTCCTTCGGGATACCAGGCTCTATCTGGTACTTTCTCAGGAGCAGCTCCTCAACCCATTGAAAACGTGTTATCATCTGGTCTTAATGGTCTTAAAATTGAAACGTCGAACGCAGAGAAAATTTTTATGATGTCTGGTAATGTTCCCAATCCTCAACCACAAGGCAGTCAGTTACTACCTAGGGGGAAACCTCAAGGAAATCTGTTACCGCCTGGGGGGAAACCTCAGGGTAGTCAGTTATCGCTTGGGGGGCAACCTTCAAGTAGTCAGTTACCACCTGGAGGGAAACCTCAAGGTAGTCATTTATCACCCGAGGCACAACCTCGAGGTAGATTTTTCATAGGACAAACTGTAGAATCATATTATTTTGGGGGACAACCCCAAGGACAGTACATACCTCAAGGGTATCAACCTTCAGGACAATACATACCTCAAGGTCAACCCCAAATTCAATATGCTCCTCAGGGTCCTTATCAACCCCAGCCTTAGTACGCACCTCAGGGTTATCAACCTCAAGGTCAATACCCAATTCAAGGTTACCAATAGCCTTCTGGTCAACCATCTATTCAAGGAGCCAGAAATTTACCTCTTAATTATCAACCCTAAGTTCAACCAGGTTATGGTCCTTATGTTCAACCTTCTGCGGGACAATACCCTGGAATGATGGTGTGGGATCCATCCCAATATCAACAGCCTATGCAGCCTAATGTGCAGTTGCCTTATCAGCTTGGACAACCTTTAATTTCTGGTCCAACTCAGCAACCTGTCCAGCCAACTATTCAAACTCCTGCACCTAGTTCTGTTCGGCAGGCTGGGCCTAGTTCACCTCAGACTCCGCCTCAAACTGCTGCAACCGCTGTAACGACTGTCCAACCTGTAACACCTATTTCTGGAGTATCTGTAACCTCGAGTTCGGCTATCTTTGTATCTGTGCAAATCCCTCAAGTCTCTGTACCTCAGTCAGGACCTTCAGTTCAGACTTCGGTTCAGATACCTGCAGGACAAACCGGTACAAGTATAGTTGTCACAAGTCAACCGCAATTCACATATCAACCGTACCAAGGACAGCCACAATTCGGTCCCTATTCACAAAATCCAAACTATCAGTATCAACCATACCCTAGCTATACTTATCAACAGCCTCAACAACCCCATTTTGGTATGATTAATCCTGGTTATCCGGGAGGTTACACAATTCCTAATGCAAATCCAATTCCCAGCTATCCTGGGTATCCACCTCCCCACCTCCTGGAACTGCTTTGGCTACTCAAGCTTTTCGTGATCCTAACCGTCAATTACCATTTATAGCAACTTTAGATTTACCTGATTTGATGCGCGTTATGAATGATCCAATTTTTCATTATCAGAACTGGCCGCCAATGCCACATAAGTTTCCCAGTGATATACCAAAATTCGAAGGTAAGTCAGGAGAGGATCCATCAAATCACGTCATGACTTATCACCTCTGGTGTGCGTCTAATTCAATTATTAATGATTCGATTCGCTTACGTCTTTTCCAAAGAACTCTTATTGGTCTTGCAGCCAAATGGTACATCGAGTTACCACGAGGCTCGTTTCATAACTTCAGTCAATTAGAAACTACCTTCTTGACTCATTTTCAGTTGCCAGTTAGATACAACAATGGCACGGAATTATTAACTTCGCTGAAACAATCCACGTCTACATATATTTCTGATCATATCCATGAATGGCGACGTAGGAGACGTTTGGTGAAAGTTTATATTCCAGATCAAATTTTGGCGGAATGGTTTGTTAAATCATTGTTACCCAAGATTACTGAAGATGTAGCTAAGGTTGGTGTTGTTACTGAAGAGCAAGTAATTTCTCAAGCTCAGTACCTTGACCTCGTTTATACGCAGTCAGGTACTTTACATGAAAAAATCCTAGACCTTCCAAAACAAGGTCAAATAGCTACTGCTCCTTCAAGGTCTCATGCCGCTGATGGTATGATTGGTATGGTCAATTCTAAAAGCAAGAAGAAATCTTCGAAGAATTCTTCTCCTATTATAACTTTACCTGATTCCCTGAAAGGAGAATCTTCCCCCGAAGTTTCTGCCGATATTCACGTCGTAGAGAAATTTACGACCAAATCTAAACCCGGTGGTAAAAAGAAAGGGAAGAATAAAAATAAAAAGAATTCGAAAGAGAAAACTGATAAAAATGAATCCAATGACAAAAAACGTAAACCTCACTATCCTTGTTTCATTTGTGAAGAGGATCATTTCACGAAAGAATGTCCATATCGAGCCAAAGTTACGAAATTCGTTAAAGGATCACAACAACCTGCTGTCTTGAAGGATCCTTTTCCAATTCAAGATAGTAATATGGTTGGTTCTACCTCGACTACTTTTGAAGAACCTATTATGATGATGTCTCATGAAAGGATTGCGACGCGATCGCAATATTACGGTAGTAATAATCCTATTGATGGTAAAGAAGCAGAATCTTCTAATGCAAACGCATCAACTACACCTCCTCCTATTTCTGGTCCGCTACAAATCGAGAAACAAAATCCAGACTTAATAATCAAACCGCCTGCTAAAGGTGTTCTTCGTAAATCATATTTCAATCCACATGCGAGAGCTGCTCAGAATTACAACATTGTTGAAGACTTAGCTATTTCTCCTTCAGCAATGTCGGCTTTGGAAGTGCTGCAATCATGCCTAGCACAGTGTAAGTTGCTTTTGTCTACTATACGAGCTGTTGATATTCAGGATTCTAACCTTATAATCTTCGATTTAGAAAATAGTACACCTCGTCTACCTCACCAAATGGCTTTCCAAATTCCAGTGTTAGTAAAAAACAGACCAATCTTTCGGACTGTGATTGATGAGGGAGCTTCAACGTGTATTATATCGATTCAGTGTTGGAAATCACTTGGTTCTCCTAGACTTAACCAATCTCCGACGATTCTTAAGGCTTTTGATGGTCGGGGTTTTCAACCTTTTGGTATTTTGCAGGATTTACCCATAGGGGTCGAAGGTAAAATAGTAAATCTAGATGTGGAAGTGGTTGATGCCCCTCTAGATTACAACCTTCTCCTAGGTCGCAGTTGGTCTTATGCTATGACTGCTGTTGTTTCTTCAGTCTTTCGACTCATAAAATTTCCATATCAAGGAAAGATCGTGACAATAGATCAGTTAACTTATTTCTCTTCCGACCCAGCCTCTACAGAAACAATCCAGCACGTTGGTAAAGCGGCTATCCCTTATAAGGATGTTGGAGTAGGATTGATTAAAGATTCTGGTTTACTAGGAACTTTTTCCTTTCCTCCTCCTAACGTATCGCCTTCTATTGCAAATATTCACATGATTTCGTCAGACACTGTTACGTTTGATGATCCTTGGATCGTACCCTCCGACTCCGAGTTAGATTCATTTGATGGCATGATGCCTTTGAGTCCATTTGAAATTGCGTATCAGGCTGTACAGTCACTTTCCAACCCCTCTTCAACCGAAACTGATCCAATGAATGGGATCCATGAGGAATCACTTTCTATATCTAGTTCAGCCACAACGACATTTCCTAAACTTGTTCATACTGATGAGAAAATTTGTGAGTTTTTGTCTGTTGACGATTTACCATGGGAAGATCTACATCACCGATCTTCATTTTTACCTGAGCTAGATCATTTTGAAGATGATTTCGCTTCAATTTTTACTGCTGAATATGTTAAAGAACCACAGAATCCTTTGCAAAATCCTAATTCTGAGTTAAATTTGGAAAATATATCTCGAACGGTTCCCATTGACATTTCAGTAAAACCAGGAATAATTGAAAACATTCATATAGGTGCTTGCTGTACTGAAGATGAAATTAAAGCTTATAAAGCCCTATTTTAAGAATTCCATGATGTGTTTGCCTGGTCCTAATAAGAAATTCCAGGAATTGATCCGTCAATCATTGTACATGAAATCAAGACTTACCCGGATGCTAAACCTGTTCGTCAACATTTACGTCAAATTCATCCTAGAAAAGCTGCTGCTATCAAAGTAGAAGTTGAAAAATTACTTCGTGCAGGATTCATTTATCCAATACCCTTAACGGATTGGGTATCGAATATTGTTCCTATGACTAAAAAACAAGGAAAAATAAGAGTATGTATCGATTATAGGGATATTAATCGAGCTTGTCCTAAGGACAATTATCCAACCCCCTATATCGATCAAATAATTGATGATTGTGCTGGCAGTGAAATGTTTTCTTTTATGGATGGCTTTTCGAGTTACAATCAAATAAACATACTCCCTGCTGATCAACCGAAAATAACTTTTATTTGTCCATGGGGGACGTTTTCTTATTGTAAACTACCATTTGGATTTAAGAACGCTGGAGCAACTTTTCAACGTGCAATGTCTTACGCATTTCATGACATTAAACACATTGTGCAGCCTTATCTCGATGATTTACCTGCTCATTCATCACATAGGGCCGATCATATCACTCACTTACGAGCTATCTTTATGAGATGTCGGAATTATCGAATCAGGCTGAATCCACACAAATGTGTTTTCTGTGTAGAATCGGGTCGTTTACTGGGATTTGTTGTTTCAAAAGCAGGCATTCGCATCGATCCGTCGAAGGTTGAAGCTATTTTTAAATTGCCTCCTCCTTCGACTTTACGCCAACTCCAAAGTTTGCAAGGGAAAGCAAACTTTTTACCTCAATTCATTCCTAACTATGCTGAGCTTACAAAGGGTTTTACCCGATTGTTGAAACAGAACATTCCATTCTTTTGGGATGAGATCGCTGATCGATCTTTTGATGCACTTAAACACGCGTTGACCCATGCACCGTTATTGCATCCTCCCAATTACAATCAGGATTATTTTTTGTACCTCGCCTCTTCTCATTCCACTATTGGGATGGTGTCGGTTCAGGAAGATGAATCTCACAATGAACATGTGATTTACTATCTTAGTCGAAATCTGCATTCGACTGAGATCAAATACACAAATGTGGAGAAATTGGCCTTGGCAGCTGTACAAGCTGTCCAAAGATTTAGACATTACATTTTATTACGCAAAAGCACATTAATTTCTGATTGCAACCCTATGATGTACATTTTAACCAAAAAATTGCTAGGGGGCAAGTATTCCAAATGGATAGTTATCCTCCAGGAATTTGACTTGGAATTTGAAAAATCCAAGGCAAAGAAATCTTTGGTCTTTGTGGAACTAATGTGTGATTTCCCCTCTACTGATACTGAAACAGTGGGAGAGGAGTCCATTGCGGACGAATCTTTGTTTCTTATCAGTACTCTTGATCCATGGTATGGAGATATTATCGTTTATCTCCAAACCCAATCTTTTCGGCCCAAAATCTCACGATCTCAGCAACGGAAAATACGTTTCCAATCCCAACAGTATAATATTATTGGTGATACACTTTATCGTCGTGGAGCGGATTCTGTTTTCCGACGCTATCTTACTCATGATGAAGCTGAAAAGGTTTTAAATTATTTCCATTCTGGAGCATGTGGTGGTCATATGTCTGGGTATGCCACTACCCAAAATATATTGCGCGCTGGTTATTTCTGGCCATCATTATTCAAAGATTGTATTTATGCGGTCCGGAAATGCCACAATTGTCAACTTTTTGATCGTAAAATGTGTGCGCCACCCGCTCCTCTTCACCCTATAATTGTTGTTGGTCCTTTCGCGAAATGGGGTATCGATTTTATTACATGTAACCCTCACTCGGCCGGGGGGCATGCGTATATTATCTTAGCAGTAGATTATTTTACTAAGTGGGCCGAGGCGATGCCTACATTTTCGGCTGACGGCAATACTGCTGCAACTTTCGTATTTAATCACATAATTGCTAGGTTCGGTGTTCCTCAAGCCATTATTACAGATCATGGAAGTCATTTTCGGAATGTCATGATGACTGAACTGACAGATCAACTTGGCCTGCATCACGATAGTTCCACTCCATATTATCCACAAGCCAATGGTCTGGTTGAAGCCATCAATAAAGTTTTAGTCACCATGATCAAACGCATTATTGGTATTCACAAGACGAATTGGCATTCCTTGTTATTTTCAACACTTTGGGCATATCGAACCTCGGTAAAAACATCAACTGGTTTCACTCCTTTTCAACTCGTTTACGGTTTGGAAGCTGTGTTGCAGATTGAATGCAAAATTCTGCCACTGAAATTAGCCATAGAATTACTCCCAGCTACGTCTGAAGAGGAGAAACGTTTCTTGTACTTGGCTAAACTAGATGAGAATCGACGAAATGCTGCAATAGCAAACGAGGCTCATGTAAAACGAATTAAAGCTCAGTATGATAGAAGTGTGACCCCTCGAAATTTTTCAGAAGGAGACCTAGTCTTACTTTATGATCAAGCCAACGATAAACTAGGGGCTGGGAAATTCGTGCCTATGTGGCATGGTCCTTTCATTGTCAAACGAAAGTTAGCAAAAGGGGCCTATGAGTTGATAGATTTTGACGGTGTCCCTTTGGATAAACCCAGAAATGGGCTTTATCTAAAGCAATATTATGCTTAAAACTTGGTGTGGAGATTTTTTATTAGATTAGATTTCTTTACTGCTGGTGTGTCTTAGATTAGAAAAGTGTGCCTAGTTTAGAAGTGTGTTTTTATCACTATTCCTGCTTATCTAAGTTTTACTCCTAATATTGCAGATGTCGACGTCTCTTCAAACCTACATTGGTTTTGCTGATGGTTCTTGTCGTAGTACACGGAACATTTCTTCCGCAGCTTGGGTTATTTATTCACCCTCTGACGAGTTAATATCCATGCATGGGGTAAGCCTTGGTCAAACAATGAATAATATTACCGAGTATAGTGCAGTGATTGAGTTATTTTCTGAATCCATATCATTTGGAATTCGGAGTTTGATTGTTAGGTTGGATTCTGAACTTGTTGTATTACAGCTTAACATGGTCTATACCATTAGGAATCCAGTGTTATTACGGTTATTTTTAAGAGTTCGTCTCTTGGAACGTGAATTTTATTATATCGAATATCAACATATTCCAAGACATTTAAATACATTAGTAGATGTAGTTGTTTCTAGTATGATAAATCAACATTTGCAATAATCAAAATAGTAAATCAAACAGCATCCATAACGTGCACACAGATAGCCGGTAAATAGTGATATATCATAATATAGGAGTGTTTTCAAAAAAAAAAAAATATACATCGTCTTTGATCATAGGTTGGAAACACCTTATGATCAGTGGAATGATAGTGCAAAAAGTCAAAATATGAGTCTACAACACGATCATCCCATCACTGATGGTGATCTCGATAAGAGACCACTACTCGGGCCACCCTACATAGGAACCTCCTAAAAGGTCCTGGAACACCAATCACGTATCTCTGTAATCTGAGTGGAATCTCATCTATGTCCATCTCTGGAATATCTAGAGTCAGGCGCTCTAGGTGATGCTCTAAGTCAGACAAGATTTCCGCTAATTGGCCTGCTGGGGCTGGTGCAACTGCAGCTGGTTGTTTTCTGTCATAAGGTTGGAGATGGGCTGGTCGCCGTAGGCCCACATCTGCATTCAAAACTTCTGGTTATTAGCTTCAAAGACGATCAAAAAATAAAAAAAATTATAACTTAGAAATTATTGAAAATGATTTTACCTGATTCATCCCACTGTTCCCTGGCTGGGAGAGTCATCTCTCGGTCACCGCGGAAATATATCCCGGCATATGGAAAGTACTCTATGGTAAAAATTTGGCGATCCAGCCAACAAAAATATGAAGGAGGAAATCGAACAATTTCAGAGCCCTCAATACTGTGACGGGCCATCATTGCGACCCAACGAGTCATCCTAGGTTCTCGAACTCGACCGGCATCAACAGAAATACTCTGCAGAGCTAGCATGGGGATCCTCTCTAGAGCAAAGGTAATGAAATGGATCCATATCCAAAGTTGTTTAGTTTACCATTCTTCTCTCTAGTCAATTGGCCTTTTATATTGGCCAACACAGCTTCGCACCAATTGAAAATGGTGCCGCGAAAATAATCCACAGCAATACGCATTTGGGAACCGGTAGCCACATGCAGCACAACACTCCCACACAGTCTGGTAATAGTAAATGCAATAACTTTCAACTCAGGATGGATGATGTTTTTTATGTCAATCCATTTGTCCCTAGGGTTTGCCTGATCATTACAGAATTCTAGTTTAAGACTAGCGATAGACTGGCCACTTGGCCTAGTCCCAAACAGAGAAACTTGTTCGGCCCTTTTGGACAAACCAGTCAGAAAATAAATATCCTCCAGCTCAATTTCAAGCCGGTGGCCACCAATAATGGAACACTGGTCCTGCACGTTCCACCTGTTTACCAACCATGTCAGGAGGTCTACCTGTGCCCTCATGCCTTGGATGGCCCAGAATTTATATATACCGCATGCTTTTAATGCTTGCATTGTGGGCAAATGGAGCATTGCGGCGTCATCCACGTCCTCATGTTCACGTTCTCTCCAAATCAACATCTTGTTACTCCTACAATGCATAAAAACACAAGTTAGAACAATCTAATTTGGAAATTTTTGGGCGGCAAATGAGAAATTTGAGTTTTAAATTTAAACGCGCAGGGACCGCACTTAGCCTTTATAAACAGTGCGTAGAAATGCACGCGCTCTGTGTGATGATTGCGGACCCACGAATTTTTTCCATATAGAAAAAATTCGGGGTCCGCAAGTCCCATGTGTCTCACCTGCGGACCCCCGCGGGCAAATTTTTAAACCATATTTTTCCCTAAAAATAAAATCTAAAGCCTAAAACTGAATTGTAAATGGATGAAATACAAGATTAAGAGGTCGTGGATTACCTGGGACTGGCGGTTCTCAATTTCATCCGACGGATTTTCCAGAATCTTCACAGGAACTTTCTTACCCAAAAGCTTTTACTTTTCACTCTGAAACTGAACAGTAAAAATGAAATTGAAAAAGTCATTTTTATAAGTTTTTTCGAATAGATGAATTTTTAATTTGTTTATTTTTCACTTTAAAAAGGGTATTTTTGAAAGAATTTTTACTTATCTTAAACAGGTATGTGTAATGTTTCAAGTTTTTGTGCAGAAATTGGCTTTTTCAGGAAAACTGGTCATTTTTCAACAAAGAGCATACTTTTATCACTTTTTCAGACTCTTTAAAAAATTTACGAAAAAGCGAAACATTGGAGTCCTCTTTTAAGCCCTTTTCAGACTCTCTAAATATGAAAAGATTGTCGAGTACTTGATTATTCGAACTCATTAAAGTAAATGAATGATCGTCCCTTCAGTATAAGTTTACCCCTTTTACGGACTGAAATGGAATATTTACGAAAAATGTATACATTGACTAATTACGGTCAATAGAGTTCTCTCCCGCATTATTTTATCCTTTTTCGGGCTCGAGAGACTAAATTTACGAAAAAGTACACCCATGGAGTTTTCTTAAGTTTTTTCTTCTAACTCCCTAAAATTGAAAAACACCGAGTTTCTCCTATACTGGACTCGTTAAAACTTAACAGTAAAGGACCTATTCAATTTTAAAAAACAGGAACGGACCACTCCTTCTTAGGGTTCGAATTTTAAACTAAGTTGGACTCATCTGAAGGATGAGCTTATAAACAAGCAAATGTTATCCTCGTCAAGCTTGTCAAAAATAAAGAGGTACTTGCCAGAAATGGTGGGGGGAAAAAGAGGAAAATGGGCATGTTTGTTGTATTTTGATTTTTCGAAAATCTAGTCAACCACTCTCTAACATGACACTTTCATTCACCTGGGTTGGGAAATCCTTTTCCTAACAGTTAATCAAACCACATTGAAAGTCTTCAGCCGGTTTTTGGGTATTAGCTTTGGGTCAATTGTCACCAAGCCATCTGCAGTGTCGTTAGGTGTTCAAGAGGACAGTTCAAATAAACCATTCATCTGCAAAATATCTGTCATCCATTTTTTACCATCCCTGATTCAGTCCTTGCCAATATATTTTTAAAAATTGTTCTATGATTTCGTGTTGTGGGCTTGCCTACGACAGATCACTTTGTATCGACGACAACTCATTATCTAGGAAGTTGATCTTGAAATCTTTAGTACCTTGAAATTTGCATGCCTTAATGGCAGGTTTCTCGCCTTCGATGACAAGTTGCATCATTGACTTTCGATCGAATGATTCCGTGAGATGTTCGACTTCAGCTCATTCATTCACATTTCATGGATTGTACTGAGTACTTTGAGAGCCATTGACATTACTAGTGGTTTCTCTCACACTTGTTAACAGTTCACATCATTGACTGGTAATCAAGTGGTTTCTACCATGTTCGACTTCAACACATTTATTCACATGGATAGAATTGTACTAGTTCGAGATGCGGAAATCAAGACCCTGGATCTAGTTTCCACCATCCAGGCTGCGAGGAATTTTGTTATCATTCATACAATAGACTATTTATAAACAGATGGCTGCGTCCATGCTGTGTCGACATATGTCTATACTGTGATGTATTCAAAATCATTCCTGTATCAGAACAATTTAAGTTAGTTCTAGTTAGTTTTGATCTGAGTATGGGAATGCCTACCTCAGCGATGATATGTATACATATATATTTTTCATTGAATGTTTTTATAGGTTCTGACTGGGGTGTCCACAGGATGATCCTTGAAATGATAAAGTACTACACTCTTCATATATGACAGACTTCGGTTTCATCTATTCCAGACTTTGCACTTTAGGGGGCAATCTGTTACACTAAAAATTGTCATCCTGACATTCTGCTATGGGTATGAGCTCATTATAACTCATAATTCCTCCTTTTGCAAGTCTAACATATCAGTTCTTCATATCAAGCCTTGAAAATCAGAGAAAAGTTCCTAAAATTCTCCTAAACTTTGGTATCGCACTTTCTCTATACATTGCCTGCGGGCCCGCACCTAATGTTCAGCTATCCTGCGGACCAGAACCACACTTTCTATGTGTTATAGGTGTGGACTCCTGTAAAACTAAAAAAGGCGAGAAAGTAAAGTTAAAAAGTTGATTTGAGATTAATTCTAGAAGATTCTAGACGAGAATTTTCGGGAATAGGTATGCTTTGATAAGGTACATGTATCCCTTACCTTATGGAGCTAACCCCTTGATGTAAGGAGCTTATCCCTTTGAAGGAGGATTCTATCCCTTCATATTTGGAACAGAAAAACCTCCTCTTTTCCATTATAAAAAGAGGCATTGGGTAGCCTCAAAGGGAGTGGAAGCTTTAGAATATTTGAAGATAAGTGTTGTTGAGATTCAGACTTAGTTAAACAAGAATTTTGTGAGGAGAGATTACATACCTCTATTTTTCTTGATTGAAAGAGTGTAGAGCTTGTCAAAGTAGAGGAGACTCCTGCTTCGGATCCCGGGAAGGCCTATGCAACATCAAGGCTCAGGTTGTAAGGTTTTTCTTCTTTTGAAATTAATACAAATATACTCATTTTTCTCAATAAGCTGTTTGTTAATGGTTTATTTCATAGATTCCTTGATCACTATGATAAGCATGGTTTATGATGATGTCTATACAAGTGCTATGTAATAATTTGCTTGTTTGTGACTGCAGGTTTACAAGCAAAACTCCTTCAAGCGCGCGAAGGGTAACAACAACTTCAAACAAGAACTGGACATAAGGTAGGTCTTTTAACACCTATATATAGATTTTTCATATATCATATATGCTTAGAGAAAGATTATTCTATTTGGCTATTTTTTGCTAGATACTTTTAGTACTAGGGAGATCGGTCTTGTCCGCAAGAACGATTTATCCATCCAACAGCACCTCCGGCTTCAAAAGTGATCATCATCACACCAAGGTATCCAATAATCCATTTTAACTCTGAAAAATTTGTACGGAACAATTCGTGATATTCAATGAGTAGTTCTGCAACCTTACGCACCATATCTTCATCCCAATAATCTCCTATTTTGGAAAAATTAGGTTGTTCTTCTGTTCCAATATTGACTTTCCTAGTCTTGATGGGTTCAGTTACATTTGGTGATTTGATCTCAGGTCCAGTGACTATGCGTTTTCGTTCAGACTTAGGAATATTGATGTTTCACGAGTCTTCCTCAACATCTTTCGTTCTCACATTCTGACACTTTACTCCATCCTTCATCTGTGCATCCCATGTTGGTAAGGCTCCCTCTTTTGGTACTTTTGGCATATTAAAGATAACATATTCAATTGCTAGCATAACCTCATCAAGGCCTTGGAATCTAATTTCAAAGCTAAAGGTTAAGATAAAGCTTTTTTTTAGCGCAACCCATTCAGCAGTGCTTCTTCGCAACTCATCCTTTAGATACCAATTCGTGGGTATTTTGCTTAACGTATGAATGAATATATGCACCCATTCTACCTTCGACTCTTCTCCCTAAGTTGCGGTCCACTTGGCTAAATGAATGTGCGGATATTCTTCACCTATATAGGTTCCTTCAATCTGGGTATTAATGTTTCCAAATCACAGTTGCCTCATCTGGTTACATTCTTCCTAATTAGCCAAATTATCCTTGCGTGTCCCCCACTAGCATGTTGGGGTTGAGTGTAGAACTAGATCAAGTAGATGGAACCATTGTGCCTCTGGAACAACCTTTTCAAGTTCTTATAAAATTAAATTAGATGGAACTGCCTATACCATCAAATTAGGGAAATTCACATACCTCCGAGGATGTAAAACAAAAATATCTGGTTACTCGATTACAACGCAACGTAGAGACTTCATGCAACCAGTTCTCGCAATTCTCCAATTCTTCATCTGAATAAAAAAACATGAACTATATTTCTCCCAACTAAGTCTACCATCTGCCATAGGGTTGATCCAACCCTCGTCGCGTGTAATTAGCCTATAGATATGATCAAAATATCCTTCTCGCATTGGCTCTATGTATCTTGTTCCTTCTG